>ML777518.1:545774-558636 GCA_009831015.1 Picea engelmannii
TCTTGTGATCTCTACCTATATTTCTCTCTCTCTCTCTCTCCCTATTTTTATTTCTCTCTATCTCCCTCTCTTTGACCCTCTCTCTCTCTCTCTCTCTCTCTCTCTCTCTCTCTCTCTCTGTGTGTGTGTGTGTGTGTTTGTGTGTGTGTGTGTGTGAGTGTGTGTGTGTGTGTGTTGGTTATCCATTACTTACTATTCTTTCTTGACCATCTGAGTTATTGACCCAGGGTTCATGTCTTTTGGGTTTCTAAAAAAGACTCTAAAACTATCGGCCCTCCTGGTAAACCAGAAGGCAACACAGTACACAGAATGCATTGTGCAGTCTCACCCAAGATAGCTTTAAATGGGTGGTTGTAAGACTCAGATGTTTACAGCCTAGGATTGAGTATGAGATATGGGTTTATTATTCAGAGCCATGCACTACAAATTGTGATTTCAATCTATTGTTATTCATGGTCATGCACCTATCTACCATAGTTTATTTCTCGAGCAGCACAATCGTATTCCATAACAATATATTAACCCATTCATTAAGCATACAAATTAGTTGCTAAAGAAAATTAAAGACATACATGCATTCATCACATTACACAGATATTACCATGGTTCACCCCTTCCTGGGCTACGTCCACAAATGTTTGGCTCTTGGCTATTTTATTATGGTAGTTTTGCATCTCAAGCGTTGCACGCTTACAATTCTCCTCGGACAGCTAAGATCTATATGAGGTGAACTAGATCACACCAAGCTCCTCAGCCTTTGATCTAATCCTGAGATATTCCTCCTCTCCTTTGTTCTTATCTCAAAAGATTACAAAATATTTCATCACAATATTACATATCACATCGACTTGTACATATTCGGTATACACAATACAGAGACAAACTAATTAAGAACCAACCTTACATAAAAAAAACTGGAACCCTCTATTATACCTATGTATCTATATTTATATCTATCGGGATATTCAGACATTTACAATGTATTACAAAAGCCCTAAACCTATCGACATTAGGTCTTCCTCCCATGCATGTTTGTTGTTCTTTCTCTCAGTTGTCGCTTCCCTTATGCATGCTTTCTTTCATGTGTGCATGTTGTGTTTCCCTTCAGCTATTACTTCAGTTTCTGCATGCTTTCTTTCCCCACGATCATCCTTCTTTCCACTTTGTCTTGTTTCCAAGAGGCCTCCAACACTGACATGTGACTCGTCCTGAGTCTCCTAATCCGTTTGAGCTTCCTCGATCTCCTTGTTGATCGTCTAGAACTTTTCCTTAAGCTCTACTTCTTTTGTCAGTGTCTGTGCAGTCTTCTCCTTGATGGTGTCCTCTACCTGAACTACCACTTCATCTCTCAGCAATTTCTCACATTCTGCCTAGGTCTGTTCTATCTGTGTCTTAGCTCCTTCTGCCTATGTGATTACTTCTGCTACCCGTTTATATGTTTGTGCAGTGTTAATTTCTTCTTGCATCTTCTTAATCTCTTGCATCCCTTTGAATTGTTATGGGATTGGTATGGTATTTTGCCTCTTCTTGAGAACTTGGATCGTTGCATTGATCCTTTCCTCTTCCTTGTCCCAGCGTTGGACCTGTGGATCCTCCTCCAACCATGTCCAAAGTTGTGTTTCTTTCGTGAATAATTCAGTTGTTGTGTTAACCTGTTGCTCTATATCCTGCAGCTATGATGTTTCTTCCTGCTTCCTTTTCTCCTTCACTACTAGTGGAGTGGTTGGTGTAATATGCTCTCAGTGATTCACGAGCTCCTTTTGATATTGCTCAATGGCCTGCTCAATCTAATCAATTTTTTCTACTACGAGGAGTTTATTTCCTTGCGTGGTGTTTGGAAGTTTCTCAAAAATTCCTCCCACTCTTTGTTCCAGTTCATTCCTGTGTTATTTTTCCTCCTTAGTTTCTAGCTTGGCCTACTACCAATCTTTGTCCAGCACCTCCCACCTCTTTGTTACTTATTGTAGCTCGACTAAGTTTCTATGTGCACAAGATTGTACCGTGTGGTCGACGCTCACCTGTAACTTGTGTAGTTCCCTTGATGGAATCCGCATCAAGACCAATTGGATGTGGTTTAAATCCTTCAGGGGTGTCTTCCCCGTGATTTCATCCATGCGCAACATCTTAGGTGTGATGTAGATCATTTCATTTGTGTGTGACATTGAGTGGAATCAGTCTCATTCTTCTACCTCCACTCTCTTGTTGGTCTATGGTCTTGATGGCTTTCTGCCTCTTCTGATACTTGCTATCTGTACTTCCCTGAGTTTCTTGAGGAACTGCCCCATCTCTTCCAGTTCTTTTTGCAGTTTATCCTTGTGATGTGTTGCATGATCGAAGTCCTCTGTTAGACAATCATGGACCATTCTAGTGATCATTTCCCCATCGTCCTCCATGATTGTATAGTTAGGTGATGTTCATTGCACCTTTACTTTCTTTCACGTGCCTCCTATCTGTGCTATCGGTCTCTTAGTTCCCCCTGATTCTTGCGTATTGGGATTTGGGGAAGTATCCTATGCTCCCACAACCTATTTTTGTTGTTTGTTGGCCGAATGTGTAGTATATTTCTTCCCTTTCTGGGTTACTATCTTATTTTACCCTTCTAGCCTGATTTGGCTTGCCTTGGCCCATTCTTGGTTTCTTAGGCACTTGGATTTTCAAGGGCTACGTTTTCGGCTGCTCTGCCTCTCCTATTGTTGTTTGTTCTGGGACTTCCCGGGTAATGGCTAGGATTCTCCATTCATCAGGCCATTCATTGATGACCATGTTGATATCACCCTCTATGATACATTAGCACATATGTAGCCATTGTTTATCTAGATCATGCCTTGGTTGTATCCACATTGTTTGTCGTGTGGCCCCGAAGTTGGCGATGTTCTCCTATCGCACGACAATCTCTAGTGTTATTCTCCATGATCAGCTGATATCTTCCTGTATGTCATGTAGCTATGCTTTGAATATGATTCCATTCTCCCTCTTATGCCTAGCCTGTGGCCCGAATCGCAGTAGTAGATATCTATCTCTCGTTGGCTGTGGTCTGGTACAAACAATTACATACCTTGGTTCCCTCCATCCCATGAAGGCTATTAAGGTGATGAGCCATGAGTAATGGAACTCTATTCCTAGCTCCTATGCATCCTTGCAATCCTCTTGAAATAAGTTCAATAAATATGGCACCCATCTCATTGAGGTTCCTTCGGTGCACTGATTTGCAACTACAATGACTCTCGCTGGTATTTCATCTTTACGGCATTTTCTTAGAAATTTGTAGGCTAAGATCTTTGCACCCAATTATGTACCTGTGTTCTTGATTCATTTGATCATGATGCCTCTCGTTCCCCTAGCAATTCCATACTTCTTCTTCATTTCTTCTACCAACGCTTTCTCCTTGGATTTGTCGTCTAGAATCAACGTGGGATCCATACCCCGAGTTGGTAACTCTATGATTTGTGCGATAAGCCCAACAATTATGGGGACAGGTTTGTCCAGCCATATGTTCCCTCCATGTGTGACTGCTAACAGTTGCTTGACACAGGGTGTCGCATACTAGCCTCTGCCAAAATGTGGTAGAGTCAGCAGACCTAAGATTCTTGTTTTGTCCAGCCCAGTTTCCCACTGGTATGGCTGGGTAATCTCTTCTCCCACCCAATTTATGCTTATGGTCTCTATAAAGACCCTCCGCACAAGCTCTGGGAACTTGGTTTCATCTGATACATCATAGTCTAAATATTTGAGCATCCCGACATGACCCAGTAGCTCGAGTTCTACCTATACTCCAGCTGGTATGTATGGTAGAACAATTTCTATTGTAGTCTTCTTGCGAGGTGAGCTTGGTATATGTACTATGTCTTCCTACTACGGTGGCTAGGTCAAAGTTCCAGCGGATTCCATTTTTTCCCCCGTAAGCCATTCTGGCCAATCTGAGTCATCTTCAACATCTCCTATGTTGGTTGACCTAAGAGGGTCATTTGAGACTCGCCTAGTTGCACCGTTGCTTCCATTTTTGTGTCGTTTTGTTAACTTCCATGGCTACTTCAGTGATTTATGGTTGCACTTCCTTTTGAGTTTTTGCTTCCTCATTTTGAGGCTCCTTTGCCACTGTTGGCGTATCCACTTTCATGGACTCTGCTTGTGGTTGCTGAATTTCTTCCACAATTGGTGTAGAGTTCACCAGTATCATCTCTGGGGATGGGATTTCATTGATATCGACAATCTCTGGCTACTGCTAGTCATTTTCTTCCAACAGTCCTCGTGACCTATTTTTCACCCTAGTCAGCCTGGCAGTCTAGCTTGCTTCTTCTAGGTTCGGTGGTGCCATAGTGGTGATTGTCGAACGTTTACTAATTTCTAATAGCTTCTGTGAGTTCTGTAGTCTCGCTCTGTTCGTTATGGCTGCTATAATTCTCTCTTTGTTATCCTTTTTCGAATAGACTAGTTTATCTTGTGCTCGCGTGTTGTATGGGCTTGTCATGAAGCTTGTCGAGGACACTTCCTTCATTATGCATTTAATGCACCCTAACTGTGGGTTCAATGCATCTGCGGTAATTTCATACTTTCCATTACACTTGCTTTTCCGACTCTATTTGGCATGTTTAATGTGATGTCCCATTGATCCTTTCCATTCTTTAATTTCGGCTAGTGTTGTCCTGTCGTCCTACTTTTGTCGACTTTCTGTTTCCCGCTTGTTTTCCCTTTGTATGTAACCGTTGTTCATGCCTTTTGCCAAATTTATTTTTCCAACTTCATGTGGCCTTCCTATTTCTGGCGTACCGCACCTTCTTTAGTTTTGTTTCCTTTTTTCTCTTTTTCCATTTTTTTTTTTTTTTTTTANCGTGGTGGGTGGTCGAATGTCCTTATACAGTTTCATTCGACTCCCATTGATCATTCCTCTGAGGTATGCACCTGCTAAATCTCTTAATTGTACAGCTCCTCTGTTTGTGACAGATTTTACTTTGTATGGTCCTAACCAATGCATTCTAAGATTTCTCGAGTGCTCAAAATATTTGTTGTCATACATTAATACTAGAAATTCTTCCTTAAACATTTTCTTCTTGATGTGTCGATCGTGCCAAGATTTATCTCTTTCTTTCTGCACTTGTCGATGGAGTCCCGCAAGGATTCGATCTTCTTCCATGTTCAATAATTGATTCAGTCTTTCTTGTACTACGCCTCGTCCAGTCATTTTTGTGATAGCTGCTATGCACAACTTGGGTACTAAAAATTCTAATGGCATTACTGCTTCTTGTCCATAAACCAGTTTGAATGGTGTGTGTCCCGTCAACTTTTTGCATGTAGTCCTGTATGCCCATAATATTGTTGGTAGTTTGAGGTCCCAGTTGTCTTTGTTGATGTTACATATCGTTGTTAGTGTGTTCTCCATAATTTTGTTGAAGGCTTCTACTGTGCCATTTGCTTGTGGATGATACAGTGTGCTCTTCTGGTGATGGACTTCAAATTATTCAGTCATTGCGTGGATGGTGTTGTTTATGAAGTGTGTGCCTTTGTTTCTCATCAAGACTCTTGGGCACCCAAATCTCTTGATTACATTTTCGAACAAGAAGTGTGTTGTTTTCTCTGTGATGGAATATTTTATTGGTGTGCCTTCCGTCCATCTTGTTAGGTATTTCGTCGCGGTGATAATGTATCTTTCCCCTGTTCTTTTGGATGGTGGGTTAATTGGTCCGAAAAATTCTATTTCCCATTTTTCAAATGCATATAATGTTACTTGTATTCGTAGTGGCATCTTGTCCCTTCTGTCAGGTTTGCCTACCCTTCGATAGACATCGCATCTCTGACAGTACTCTTTCGAGTCTCTATGAATTGTTGGCCACCATAGTCCTATGCATGGTAGCTTTTCCTGCATAATTCCCTCCTACCATTCCCTCGTGGTATTCTGCTAAAATTATTGGTCGTTCATGCTCTAACACGTACCTTTGCAAAATGTTATCTATGCCCCTATTGTATAAATGACCTACAATCAGTTGAAAGTCGGTCACGTAGACTATTAAGTTATTCTTCTACGTGGTGGTATATTCGTGCGTTGCAGTACCTATGCTCAAGTACTGGATGATCTCTGTGAAGTAATCATCAAAAATCTATACTGAGAATAATTGTGCATCTGGAAAGTTGTCTTCTAAATTCGTAGGTTCTTCTCCATTTGTGACCCTTGACAGATGGTCAAGTCCTACATTCAAGTTTCTTGGTTTAATTATTACTTCAAAGTCAAATTCTTGAAATAATAGTAACCATCGACAGATTCTCCCCCCCAACACTGGCTTGTTGACTAGGTATTTAAGGGTTGAGTGATCTGTGAACATCTAAAAGTGTTTTCCCAATAGGTAATGTCTGAACTTATGCAGTGCATAGATCATGGCTAGGCCTTCCCTTTCTATCATGTTATAATTATGTTTCGAGTCTCATAACTTCCTTCTTGCAAACTCTATCGGGTGATCCAAGTCTCCCACTCTTGGTTGCGCTAAGATAGCTCCAATTGCTATCGCTGATGCATCTACATGCACATGGAATGTCTTTTCCTAGTATGGAAATACTAATATCGGCGTAGTGACCATCTTTTCCTTCATGGTATCCAGACCGTCTTGACACTCGTCGTTCCACTGAAACTTTGTATCCTTCTATAACATCTTTTCCATGGGTGTTGTAATTTGTGTATAGCCTTTGATGAATTTCATGTAGTATACAATGTGTCATAACATCACTCTTAGGTGGAAGACTATTTTTGGTGCTAGTAAGTTAACAATGACTACAATCTTTTCTGGATCTACTAATAAGCCTTGTTCACATACTATATGGCCCAATAGTATCCCAAATGGTGTCTCAAATATGCATTTCTTGATTTTCAGTGATATCTGGCACTGTCTGCATCATTCTAACATCAATCGTAAAACTTACACATGGTTTTTCAACAGGCTATATAATGTCCAGTAATCCAGGTATACTTCAAGAAACTGATGGATGAATTCCTTAAATGTTGCGATGACCACTTTGGAAAATATTGTCGGTGTGTTATTCAATCTAAACGTCATGAATGTGTATTGATAATATCCCTATTCTATCGTGAACATGGTCTTATGTCAATCTTCTTGTGTTATCTTAATCTGATGGTAGCCTGAGAATCCATTAGTGAATGAGTAAGATTCATGTCCTCCCACATTCTCTAACACTTCGTCTATGAACAGTGTAGGGAATGGATTGTGTAGGCATGCAACATTCAAATTCCTCAAGTCGACACATATCCTTATTCCTCTTCCCTGTTTATTGTCCTGCACTACTATCAGACTTATCCATTCTAACTCCTCAACTAGTTTGATGATGTTGGATTTGAGCATCCTATCAATTTTGTCTTTAACATTTTGTTTATATATGGGGTTTATTCTGTAGGGTCACTGTCTAGTAGGTCTAGTGTCAAGTTTGAGTGGTATCTTCATTTCTCTTACTTCTTCGGCTATACCCTTCATCTCTGTGAATGTTGTGGTAAAAAGGTTGCTATATTCGCACAACAACTCTATGATGCTTTCTACTGTTTTCTCATCCCAGTAATCTCCAATGATGACCATTTTGGGCTACTCAGTTGTCCCGATGTTAACTTTATTTACCTTAATTGGCATAGAAATGACTTATGATTCTATGGGTGGTCCCTTCACATCTCTTTTGCATTCTACTTCATCAATCTGAATATCACACGGATCCTCTTCATCTGGTGCTTCCTCCTGTACATGGTAACATGACAAAAGTTCATTGACTGTATGTTTATTCCACTACTGCTCTTATGCGATAAATTCTATTTATGTTTCTTTGATGAATATAACTCCTCTGATTTGTTTGAGGGTTGCATCTATTTTGGGGTTCTCATGATCAAATGAGAAATTGATTGTGAATTTCTATTGTAATTTCCTCCATGTTGTAGTTCCTTTGTGAAATTCCTGATCTGTATACTAGTTTGTTGGTATGCCCTCTAAAGTATGTATGAAGTGATGAGGTCATTCCTCTGGTGGTTTCATTTTCCACTTCATTTTTCACTTCTCCAAGTGTTCAACTGGTGTCCCTTGTCCTTCATACTTCTATTGTTTGTTTTTTTCTTGTTCTGCGTCGAACCTTATGCGCAGTAATTGCTTACATTGATACTAGTATGTGATTGTCTCTTTATGTGCACCCCACCATCTTGCGGGTGTGGCCTTTAGTGCTAATTCGAGTGATAATAGTCTTTGATTCTGTAATACTTCATCTTCATATGGGGTCAAGAATGTTTCCCAATCATTTATTCCATGGAAATTGGTTGGTTCCCTGATTTATGTGCCTACCCACCTTACTACACGGTCCATTCTTCCACATCTTCTCGTGGATACTTCATGTAGTCTCTATTGCATGTTCTCTAGCCCAGTGTCTAAGTCTGTTGCACATGAAGTAATGGTCCACCAACTGAGTACCCCATCTGCAGTTGGGTTTACGTAATCCTCATCACGCACAGTTGTTCTGTACAACTAGTCGATTTCCTCTAAGTCCAGACAAGCGGGTTCTACGAACCTCTCCACTTCAGATGGATCTAATGGTGTTATGACCCTGTATTCTCTGGATTCAAATGTCATTTTTTTGGGTTTTCAAATTGATTATGTCTTGGTTGTCAAATTCCCAATCTATACCAAGAAATTTTAGGTAAGGTGTTGTGTCATCTACTATTTCAATGACTTTGAAGTCTACTTTAGTGCGCACTTTATCAAGATCTATTGTCACTCCTTTCAATCTACCTATTGGTAATACCCTATGTTGGTTTGCTAGTTTCAACTAGACATTTGAGTATCCCAGTGTTGGATCTCCCATGCATTGCCATGTCTTATTTGGTAATACATTCACTTCAGATCCTAGATCTAGTATAATGTCTCCCATGTTAAAATCCCCAATGTTAGCATTCAGTCTAAATTCCCTACTTGTTCTTGTTGTTGTATGTAGGTGGTTGACGTTTTTTGGTTCTGGATTTTCTTCTCTCTCACTACTACATTTCTCTAGTATGTTTTGCAGTATTTTCACAGATGAAGGATCACTTAATACTTTTATGCATGATTGAAAAAAAACTTTTATTGTACTTACTTGTCTCTTGGTCTTCATTCCATTGGTATGGTCTAGTGATGGTGGCATATCATATTCTGGGGCCTCCTTGCTTTGTTGTGAAGTCAACGCTATTTCCTCCTTCTGAAATTCTTGTCGGGAATATTTAAAGATTTCCTTTTCCTTTTTCATGTCGAACTTCTTATTTGGTTCACTGTTCTTCATTACCCATTGGTTTTGCACTAGTTCTTGTCAAACTGCGTCATTTCCTATTTTCATTCCTCCATGAGTGACTATATTGATGTTTCATCCATCATCCCTTGCTTTGGCTGAAATCCACTGAACATTCTGATTGTTATGGTTCCTCTTTTCTTGAATATTTACTAGTAGTGTCGGACATTCCTCTGTATCGTGGTCCAATGCGCGACAATACATACAAGTTGCTGGTGGAAGTGGAAATTCTCGTGCATAATGTCCTCACTACTGAAAATTGTGACATGTGACTGGTCCTCTACGACGTCCGAAACCTCCCCTGGCTAGTCCTCCTCCTCTATATTCTGCTCGATCACCTCTCGACGCGTTATATTGTGGTGCCTGATTTTATTGCTCGGTTTTGTACTAGGGGTGTGTTGGGTTATATTGCGGCTGCATGTTATTGTAGGGTCATTGTGCAGTGTTGTATGGAGCTAGGGCTTGATTGAACTGTGGTGCTTCTTTCCCAGTCATCATGTTGGCATGTACCCTATATGCATCTGATGTTCTTTCCCGCATCAGCTCCATAGTTCTGCAGTCTTTATCATCGTGGCCCACTGACTTGCAAAAGGTGCGGTATAAACTCTTTGGAACTGTCTGGTATTTTTGCATCATCGTGCAGTGATAAGGGTCATGACCCAATTTCTTGCATATTTCTCATCATAGTCCTCCCTATGGTAATGGATTTTGCATGCCTGTTGCCATGTACTGCGCGAATGTTGGGCACTCATTCTTGTGGTTTCCTTCCATCCTGCATTTGGTGCACCAAACGGCTTCTCATTTGTCCTTGTTCTTATTTTGGTTTAGCTAAAATGTTAGATTCTTCCAATCCTCCTTCAGTTCTTATATAGTTGGGTCTATCTACTGGTATTGGTTCTCTTCCAGTTACAAGGCTTCCTACTGCGCCTTTGCCCATGTGTAAAATTTTTGTTGTCCTAAGGGATATTTTAAGTGTGGTAGTGGTGAGTTGACAAATAGGTGCCTATGTTGTATATCGTTCATAAGGTATTTTAGCTTTCCCTTCAGTTGCTTGAATCTCTAATCAATCTCCCATACATATTCTCCTAGCTTATGTCTTATTTCGATCATCTTGTTCATGTACTGATCTTCTGATCTTGGCTTCTGGAACTCATTTATCAATAGCTTCTTAATGTCAGCGAGTGTCCTTGTCGTTCCCAGGGAATTGTTTGTGTCTAGACTCATGTACCAGTCTAGTGCACAGTCTCTTAGCATAATTGCTAGTTGCACGAGTTTGGTATCTTCATCAGTGATCTATTTTTATTCTCATATCTTTGCACAAATGAACAAATGCTTCTCAGGGTCTTCTGCTGCTTCTCCCTGAAATTCTGGTAATCGGATAGTGGGATCATGTCCTGCTATTCTCAATATGAAAATACTACCTACTCCACATGGTGTAGATACTTGATGAGTGTTTCCTGAACTGGCTCCTCCAGTTGTTGCTCTGTTTGTATATTTACTTCATGTTGTCGAACTTCCTCCGAACTTCGGTTGTCTAAACAGTGGTGTTCTCTTTGGTGTATTAGTCGCACATGGCTTTATGGGTTCCACACTGACATTAATATGGATAGGATGGATTCCTTCTCCTCCCATTCTTGGACCTCCTGTCTTCCTCTCATATGTTTCTTGAAGGATTTCCTCAATATTCTCCATAGCCCGAAGATCCTCTACCTCTTCCTCATCACTTGTCAAGCCTTCCCTTGCGGCTATGACTCTCTTCTTGGTATTCATTTTGTATTGGTAGGGTACTCTGCTAAGCGTCTTTCCTGTTGACACCAAGATCCACTTCATCTGGTCATCTTCCATCATGATCATGTCCAAGGGTTCCTCCTCCTGCTTGCCTTTGTCCTTACCTCCTTCCATTTATCCTCTCTCCGTCAGTGCTTCCCCCCCTTCCCCCGTGTATGCAGGGAAGTTTAGTTGTCTAATTCCATTGTCAATACACCTTTGTTATATAGCAATATCTTAATAGAAGTATAGAGTGATTGAATTTTCCTTCCTCGAGGTCCACATATAAATTATTTCTCGGTTGCATTGTATGACTTCGTTGTGTCAACTGCAAACTCTATGATGAAGCCTGCCACAATACTATCAAGCCAAAATTCTACTATGCGGGTGAATTTGTTGTTCACCTACTATAACCACTCAATCTGTACTAGAGTCCAATCTAGTTGTCGAATTTGGTTCATCGTGTGGTCATCCTTCAACCTTGGTATCCACTCCTATAGTAGATGCGAAAATCACAGAAAAAGACTTTGTGTAAATCAATAAATACGTATTTATCCAGATATTTGTGAGGTGTGATCCTAGGGTTTCTATTGTCTTTTTGTGCAAATTCTAGTTCTTTGGTTCTCAACTAGCCTTCGATTTCTGCTTTCGTGGGGTTCCAAGGTCTCAACATTCCCTTCTAGTGGCTCATTTATCTCTTCTTTTCTTTGTTCTCTTTGTGCTCAATCTATCTCATCTACTCAATCCTTTCGCATTCCTATTAACGCGGAAACAAAACCATTTAATGTTTATATGTTACTTACTCTTCTTTCTTGACCGTTTGATTTATTGACCTAGGGTTCATGTCTTTCAAGTTTCCAACAAAGCCTATAAAACTATCGTCCTTCCTGGTAAACCAAAAAGAAACACGGTACACAGAATGCACTGCGCAGTCTCATCTGAGATAGCTTTAAATGGGTGGTTGTAAGACTCATGTGTTTTCATCCTAGTATTGATTATGAGATATGAGTTTATTATTCAGAGCCATGCACTACGAATTGTGATTGAAATCTACTGTTATTCATGGTCATGCACCTATCTACCATAGTTTATTTCTCGAGCATCACAATCATATTCCATAACAATAAATTAACTCATTCATTAAGCGTACAAATTAATTGTTGAATAAAAGTAAAGACATATAGGCATTCATCACATTACACAGATATTACTGTGGTTTACCCCCTCCTGGGCTACCTCCACAAAGATTTGTCTCTTGGATATTTTATTATGGTAGTTCTGCATCTCCAGCGTCGCGCACTTACAATTCTCCTCAGACGGGTAAGATCTATATGAGGCGAACTAGATCGCACCGGGCTCGACAACCTGCGATCTAATCCTCAGATCTTCCTCCCCTCCTCTGTTCTTAGCTCAACAACTTATAAAATAGTTCATTACAATATTACATATCGCAACAACTCATACATATTTGGTATGCACAATACATAGACAAACTAATTAAGAACTAACCTTACACAAAAAAAAGTGGAACCCTCTATTATACCTACGTATCTATATTTATATCTTTCAATCTATTCAGCCATTTACAATGTATTAAAAAAACCCTAACCCTACCAAAGTTAGGTCTTCCTCCCATGCACACGTGTTGTTCTTCCTTCCAACTATCACTTCCCTTGTCCATGCTTTCTTGAATGTGCGCGTGTTGTGTTTCCTTCCAATTGTTACATCAGTTTTTGCACGCTTTCTTTCCCCATGATCATCCTTCTTTCCACTTCAGGCTGATGCCAACTCTCTCTCTCTCTCTCTC
>ML777518.1:559384-594008 GCA_009831015.1 Picea engelmannii
AAGAGAGGGTATATATGGGAAGGGGAAGAGAGGGGAGGGGAGGGGAGGGGAGGGAAAGGGAGAGAGTGTGAGGACGCGATCAACATAGGGAAGGAAGGAAAAATGGAGGGAGAGAGAGTGTGGTAGTGTGGGGATAGAATGGAGGGGGAGAGAGAGAAAGAGAGGAAGGGAGAGAGAGAGAGAGATGGGGAGAAGAGATGGGGAGAGATATAGGGAAATATGGAGAGAGGGGTAGAGAGGGTAGTGTTAATATTATGGTAGCTGCAGGAGGTATTTACCTCCACGTGTGACCCTGACGAGAATAGGAGACTCCGGAAAAAAAAAGAGAAAACCCTAACGAGTTGGATAATAACCCTAGAAGTCTTGTCAGCTCAAGAAGATAATTTATATTAGATTATTATCCTCCAAGAGAAGAAGTCAGCTAGAAATAATAATAATATACTGAACAGACACATATCCAGAAGGAGAAGTCGGCCCCAGCAAATCTGGAAAAACCAAAATAAATACAAGGCACCAGTTCTCATTTGACAGCATCTTAGAATTGCAGACAACAAGTGGTGCGCACTGCAGTTCTCAGTTTGGTGCGCATGTGTGGAGGAGAGCTACAGGTGCAGTTGTTGCAGCTAGTAGTTTCAGTGTTGGTTTGGACTATCTCTTGGCTAGGGTTTGGACTATCTGATTAGTTATTGTTGGTGTGTTATCCTTGGAGGAAGATGCACTACACCTTGTTTGTCTATCTAGCCTAGGGTTTGCTTCCGGAGTAATTCTCAGTCAAGGTTAAGGTGCTCAGAGGGTGGCTTCGGCCTATGGTTGGGTGACGAGGGTATCGTCAATGGTAAAACGAGCACACCATCTTCTAAATTCTAACAGGTTATGGGCCCACACCTCCTTCATTCAGTCTAAACACTGGAAGGAAACATAACCGCTAGGATATTGAGCTTGCTAAGGAACTATCGCTAAGGTTACTAGCAGAAGCAGCTTCCAGGACACTGCCGCTAGGGTTACTAGTAGGAGAAGTTGCAGAAACCCTAATCCTCTTGTTGAGGCACCTTAAGTGAATGAATTGACCTAATCTATGGATAGATCAATGTGCCCTAGCCTAGCGCATCTCCTGATACTCTCAGCAAGCCAAGACGTGAAGTTTGAATTTCTGGTCAAATCTAGGGTTTGACCAAGTCAAGTAGCTATGACTAACTCTATGAAGTCTGAGAACAAGTTAGATGGAGCCTCTAAACCGCATATCATGGAAGACAAGGATTGACCTCATCCTTGCCAGGAATAAAGTGTTGGATATCGTGAAAGGAAAGATCGTGAAGCCAGAGTTTGAAGAAGAAGAAGAGAAGGAACCGCAGAACGTTGCAGCTATGGAGAAGTTCAAGGATGTTGACATCAATGCCATGAGTATCATAGTGGATTATATAAAATACCACTTGATACCCTACATCCCCCATCTTGACTCATCGAAGAAGATGTATGATGCCCTAACAAATATCTTCTCAGTCAGAAACATTGGACAAGTTACGAGTCTGGAGAATGAGCTTCGTAACATGAATATGAACGATGATCACAGCATAGCATCATACTTTGTAAGAATATCCTAGTTAAGAGATCAACTACAAGCTATTGAAGAGATCACTTCAGAAAAGGAATTGGTGAACATAGTACTCAATGGTCTTCCCAAGACATGGGATGCATTTATCGCAAGCATGAACACAAGGAAGGAGTACCCGACATTTTAAGAACTTTGGACTTGTGCTCAAGGAGAATCAAGGATCAATACAAAAGAGAAACCCCAAAAGAAGTACGACGATCAAGCTTTCACAACAAGATTCAAGAACTTTAGGAACAAAAGGAATTTTGTCTCAAGGAGGAAGCCAAATCAAGAGAAAGACATTTCAAAAGTACAATGCTTCAACTGTCAAAAGTACGGTCACTACAAGAATCAGTGTCTCGAGCTAAAGAAAAGGAAGGAGAAACACGAAGCATCGATTGTCGAAGAAAAGGAACCTACAAAGAAGACTAAGTAGGATGGAAGAGACTTCTTCTTCTAAAAGGTAACAACACTCTTCTCATCTTATGTACATATCTTGTTAGCATCATCTATGTACATATCTTGTAAATCTATCTCTTAGAAACATAAAATATTCCAAGAAGAGATATACCTATGAAAGAACAAATAAGATGAAAATGAATAACATTAGATAATACACATGAAAGGATGAAACACAAATCATGTGGAAGCTATTAAGACAAATCAAACATGAAGAGACTTAGAAGAAGTAAAGACAAAAAGAGGTTAGCAATTGAAAGGAAATTAGAAAAAGACTTATGAAGTTTTGTAGAAGACAACAAGATGGAAGCGTGGACTCTGTTAGAAAACAGAGAAAATTATATATTGCTGAAGACAATAAGGATGCAGATGGAAGCGTTGACTCTGTTAGACGGAGGGAGCCGATTATATGCACTCTTACATGAAGTCAGGTTTAGGAGGGAGCTAATCCTATGATCCATTGAAGATTATGAAATATATTTTGGAATTACTAAGACAACTGAGAGGGGGGGGGTGAATCAGTTGTTACTGTGCTTAAACAATAATTAATCTATTAAACCATTCTTAAATTTTCTTCAAGTGACCATCGATATTAATATACAACATATAGACGATACAAATAATGAGCATCAGTCACACATAAGATATACACTGAGACAGATTTTCACAAGGAAACCCATAAAGGGAGAAAACCTCTTCTTCTTCAAAATGATAGGCAGTCTTTTAAGTTCTGTACATCATCTTTAATTGAGCACCAACTCAATGTGATGCTACTACCTCTGTTTTACAAGCTCCAACTTGTTTGAGAGCACCAACTCTCTAGTTTCTCTATCACCCACTAGAAGGAAGCACCAACTCCCCTAATGTTCCAGCACCAACTAGATGGAAGCACCAACTTCCAGTTACATAAGCTCCAACCTGTATAACAAAGAACACTTGTTCTCCCTTGCACCACCTTCCACCCTAGTTTCTCTGGCTGCAACCAGATGGAAGCTACAACTCCCCGTGTTCAAGATCCCACTTGAACCTCTGAGGACAATAGTCCTCCCTAGCACCTCCCAACCACCCTGGAATATAAATGAATGATTAAACAACCAACTACACAGATAAATCGATTCTTACCACTTCTTCTTTGTTCTGTAAATCTAGTCTTCTTCTAACTGTTATGTAATTCTTCTCTTCCTTTGTCTGTTCTACAATTCTTCCCTGCTTCAACTTGTTCTTCTATTTTACTCTGCTTCAAGTCTATTCCTCATATGTTACTCTTCTCTGAGTTTTATCTCACACTGTGCATATTTTCAGTCTCACACTGCGCATATTTTCAGTCTCACACTGTGCATATTTTCAGTCTCACACTGCGCATCCTGTGATTTTCCCTTTCTTACTGTTTAATTCATTTTTCGTCCAGAACAACAAACCACACATAGTTTGTATCTTTTTCTTTTATACGCCACACCCACAGCAGTTACACTTTGCATCTTCTTCGACAAAAGAAAAACTGTCTGAGCAACTGAAACGCCAACCGATCAGGAATCTTGAATCAGTTTTGCTAACTGATTCATAACTGAGGAATTAACTATGATAGAGAACAGTAGCCCTTCAATCATATTCAAGTTTATCTACACTATTGGATGAACTTTATTAAACTTTCCTTTAAATCGGGTTTCGGCATTTCGGCATTCCTGTGGCCAAGTGTCTCAACACTTCATGTCGCGATCTCCGAAACTCCGATACAGATACTTTCTGTGCTCGCTCCTTTCTCTATATTACCATGGACATGACCAAGCACTTATGCATAAAGTGATTTTCACGAATTCGCATTTCGTGAATCTGGAGATGAGGCATCTCAACTCTCCAAGTTGCGATCCCCGAAACCCCAAAATAGAGCTTATCTTAACTGACTCCTTCCCTTCTCGTGGCCACCGGCGGTGACCATAGGTTGTGCCAAAAAGGCGCTTCATATTTCGCGAGTTTATAAACTTCATCGAGTCTGATCGATGGTTGAAATCTCCATAGATCCGACAGTCCATATCTTATTACGATCTCGCATCTCACGAGTTTCCACACCATGCTCCGTTGACTCCAAGTCAGCGAATTGTCCTATGATTCGACGGTCCAGATCTGATATTAATTCAATGGCTCAGATCATATCATGATTTTGCATATCACGATTTCTGCATTCTTGTGGTTATGTTTCTTGCCTCTCCAAGTCGTGATTCACGAAACTCCAAAAAGGAGTCGAATCAATGGTCCAGATCACATCTTGATCTGACGGCTGCGATTAAATCGTGATTTCGCATATCGCAATTTTGGTGATTATGTTTCTTGCCTCTCCAAGTCGCGATTCGCAAAACTCTGAAATGGCGTGGGATCAACGGACCATGATCTCGATGAATCTACGATCTAGATCTCATCTTGAATTTGTATCTCGCGATTCCTTCGATGGAGGTTCTTGTCACTCCAAGTTGTAAGAGGTGAAACTCCGAAATGGAGCTTAGATCAACGGTCCACGTCTTTTGGTGTATTGACGGTCAGGATCTTTTCATGATTTCGAAAGTCTTCATTGTGTCTACATCGGGATTTCAAGATTTCATGAACTCGCTTCACCTTGCACTTTTAAATATCGTGCAGATTCTCCTGGAT
Organism: Picea engelmannii; assembly: GCA_009831015.1. Lineage (NCBI taxonomy): Eukaryota > Viridiplantae > Streptophyta > Pinopsida > Pinales > Pinaceae > Picea > Picea engelmannii. The sequence continues at coordinate 564,078 of ML777518.1, forward strand.
CCTACGATGGTCAATCCTCGTGCTCGGATCTAATGCCCGAGATCTATCCTCCATATATGCGCGCTCTTCTTGTCTACATTAAGATCTGACAGTCATTGGGAATTATGAATTGTTGATCCAATGATCACTGTTGCTGCTCCTCCCCCATCATCACTGCGTTGCTGATCATGTTGATCTTTTCCATCACTATTCTTGCCAACAATCCTCTGCACTATCTCTTCTAAGCTTATTCGAATCTTCTCTGCAGTGTCTTCTCATAATGCCCATCTATTACATACTTTTTGTATTCATGCCATCTTCATTGTTGTACTTGCCATCAATGACAAGCATTCATTGTCTGTTAAATATTTTCCAACAATATATATATCCATGGTAGTATCCATGAAAGACAGTACATGTTCAGTTCAACCGCAGAAGAAGAATTCTTCGTAGAGAAGCCTTAAAGTATTCCTAGTTATCCATCTAGATCCATGATCCTAATATGAAAGGAAGAAGTGGAACCTCTAGGGCATGGAATCTATAAGAAACTCCATGGACCCAAGAGCTAAGGGAAAACATGAAGAAAAACATGAAGAAGAACACGAAGATTCCAAGAAAGAAAGAAAATCTAGAACAACCAATCATAATATTAAGAATCAAAATATTACCAGCCTGATGTGAACTCAATAAAAGAAATCAAGCAGAAGAATTGAAAGTCATGATGAAGAACAAGTGTATGGAATACTTATGAATGAAAGCATTGTGATATATAGAACCAGAGGTTTTCCTAGATGGAGAGAGAAGACTATGATGATTACTTGTTCCAGCAAACCAGACTTATCTCTACATAAGTCATTATATCATCCGCAACATTCATGAGTTGGAGTTCTACATCAAATGAATACAAAGAATGTTCTCTAGAGAAATTGAATAAAGAGCATATGAAGAGAAATCTCAAGACCTTGAGGCATACTAGAAAGAGACTCATGTACACAGATAGAAGAAGATAACTTGGTGGAGAACCTCCAATGCACAGCAGAAGTGTGGTGAATATTTTCTATAACGTCAAGATGACTACTCAGTAGATTAGATCTCATGATGATAGAATAAGTGATACATAGATATGTTCTAGTTTTCCAACTATGGTATAATCTATTGTTCAGATCTACATGAAGCCTTCACAGTGTTCCAGACTAAAGTACATTTGAAATCAAGCATTAGGTTATCTATGATAAAGTCCAGAAAGGAGAAAATGATTCTCCAATACATATCTCCACAGATGAGAAGATAAGCAAACATTTTGGTAAAGCTTATATCCAAGATGAAAGAGTTTGCGTACTCAAGCCAGAGCTCATGGAAACAACTTCCTTCTTATTGGGAAAGGAAGAAATGATTCTCCAAGTTAGGAGGGAGCACTGAAAACATTATTGAAAACATTCATCTTTAAAGATTGAAAAATAGTCCATCTTGGACAAATTCTTTCCTGTTCGGAAAGTGGATTGATACTTCTGACAGACAATCACTTTCCATTGTGGTTAACATGGAAATTAGTCTGATTTTTTATGTATCAGAGACAATGACTTCCCATTGTGGTTAACATGGGGAGTGGTCTAGGGTAGTCTCTCTTCTTGAGGGTTACTCAAGAAGACTGGCTTGCCTCACCGGATAGTGATTTCTCATTGTGGTTAACTTGAGGAATGGTCTGTTTTCGAGGTTGATGCAGGACAGTCTTTTCCTCTTGTGGTTAATAGAGGAAATGGTCTAGACAGTCATTCCTTAGGGTTTATACATTCTCTCGAGGGTGCACTTTGATTAGTGTAGGAGGAATGGCCCAGGGTGGGGAATGGTCCAAGACAAGCATTCTGTATGGTTTATACATTCTCTCCAGGGTGCACTTTGATTAGTGTAGGAGTAATGGCCCAGGGTGAGGAATGGTTTGGACTCAGACATTCCTTAGGGTTTATGCATTCTGTCCAGGGTGCACTTTGATTAGTGTAGGAAGAATGGCCTAGGGTGAGGAATGGTCCATGCTCAGAAATCATAAACAATCCTTCTTCCTTGTTTAAGAAGAATAGGGAAGATAGCCCATTGTTGATGAGGGTAGATATTCTTTCAAATATCACAAACATGAGTGAAAGATTGGCCCAGATGATTCAGTTTATTTTTAACAATATTTTATGTGCAGGATGGCATTAGATGATTGTTATGGAGACTAATTGTCTCCAGACAGTAGAGGTATACTACTGTGGCGGATATGATCCATTGTTCGTGAGGCAAATCTTCTTTCAGAGCTCACATATGTGAGTGAAAGATTGGCCCAGATAATTCAGTTTATATCATAAAATTGTTTCTATGCAAGTTGCTATCAGATGTTTGTTATGAAGACTGTATGACAGTAGATGAGGACTACTATGGTGGATATGTTCCATTGTTCACAACCATACGTTGTTGATCAAGTACTTGTATGTTACTTGGTGTGGTAGTGAACCACTGGATTGTAGTTATGTACTACTATGGATAGACACAGTTGTGTTCTATTTCTGACTGCCTTGAAGACTATCAGCAGTTTATTGAAAATAATCACCATCCAGATGAATTATGAACAAAGATTTTCCAGACGAAAATTGGTTCAGAGCATTTACTCCTCTAGATTATAAGAGTGGCTCTTGTATCACTCTATGGTGTGAGTGACTTATCCAGCATCATGTCTAATTACTCATATGAAGTATGGTTTCGAGAGATGATGCAACTGATGGTGATGGTGATGCTCATGATCTAGTCATGAGATAATCTAGACGACTATATTGATGCTATCGGGTAAACAGTATGTTTTTGTGCTCAAGACCATTACCTGTAATACCTCCCTATCTAGGAGGGAGTGTTAATATTATGGTAGTTGTGGGAGGTATTTACCTCCACGTGTGAACCTGACAAGAATAGGAGACTCTGAAAAGCAAGAGAAAACCCTAATGAGTTGGCTAATAACCCTAGAAGTCTTATCGGTTCAAGAAGATAATTTATATTAGGTTATTAGCCTCCAAGAGAAGAAGTCGGATAGAAATAATAATAATATATTGAACAGACACATATCCAGAAGGAGAAGTCGGCCCCAGTAAATCTGGCAGAACCAGTATAAATACAGGGTGCCAGTTCTCATTTGACAGCATCTCAGAATTACAGACAGCAAGTGGTGCACACTGCAGTTCCTAGTTTGGTGTGCACGTGTGGAGGAGAGTTGCAGGTGTAGCTATTTCATCTAGCAGTTTTAGTGTTGCCTTGGACTATTTGATCAGTTATTGTTGGTGCACTATCCTTGGAGGAAGATGCACTACACCTTGTTTGGCTATCTAGCCTAGGGTTTGCTTCCAGAGTAATTCTTAGTCAAGGTTAAGGTGCTCAGAGGGTGGCTTCGACCTATGGTTGGGTGATGAGGGTATCGTCAATGGTAAAATGAGCACACCATCTTCTAAATTCTAACATGTAGAGGGAGAGGGGGAGAGATAAAGCGAGTGAGAAATTGAGAAGTGTGTGAGAGAGATGGGATAGAGATAGAGGTATTGGGTAGAGAGAGAGTGAGGGAGAGATATGTAATGTGAGAGAGAGGGGAGATATTAGGGGATAGAGAGAGAGGGAAATGAGGAGAGAGGGAGAGAGGGAAAAGGGGGAGAATATATAAATAAATTGATATGCAGATAGAAAGAGGAGGGGGGTAGATAGAGAGAGAGAGGAGGGAGGGAGGGAGAGGGTAGTGGGAGGGAGAAAGTGAGAGATATGGATTGGAGGAGAGGTGGGGAGAGGGTAAGGGGGAGAGAAGGAAAGTGAGTTGAGGGTTAGGGAAGGGAAGGTGAGAGAGAAGGAGGGAGAGAAATATCGATAAATATCAATGGAGGGATGGAAGGACAAATGGAGGGAAAGAGAGTGTGGTATTGGGTGGGTGAGGGAGGGAGGATAAGTAGAGATAATGGGGAATACATGGGGAGATATATATATATATGGATAGAGGATATAGGTAGAGAGGGTATAGATATATAGGTATAGGTGGATATATAAAGTGAGTGATAAAGTGAGAAATTAAGAGAGACGGGTTAGAGGGAAATGGGAATATAGAGGGAGGGAGGAGAGGGGTAGAGTGAGATAAGGGGAGAAGGAGAGTGAGAGAGAGAGAGAGAGAAAGGTATATGGAGGGGGGTACAAAGTGAGGGGTGCAGAGGGGTATATGAAAGAGAGGGAGGGGGATACAAAGTGAGGGGGAGAGAGTTGTATATTCTAGAGAGAGAGTGAGAGAGAGAGAGAGAGGGTGAAAGGGAGGGATAAATAGAGGGGAATGGGGAGAGAGACGGGAAACGAGGAAGGTTAAAATAAAGTTGGAGAGATATATATATATTTAGGGAGAGAGGGGAAGTTAAGGAGAGAGGGAAAGAGAGGGAAGGAGGGAAGTAGGTGGAGAGAGATAGGGGGGAAGAGGTAGAGAATTGGGTGAGAGAGAGAGAGAGAGGTAGATAGGTAGGGGGGAGGGAGAGAGGTAGAGAGACAGGGGGGGTGATTGAGGGAGGGATCGATGAAGGGAGGGAGAAGGATAGAATTAGAGGGTGGGAGAGGGAAGAAGGTGGAGAGATGACATGGAGAGTGTGTGGAGTAGAGGGATAGGGGGGTAGAAAATGTGTAACAATGGGGGAGAGAAAGGGGGTGGAATAGGAGACAAGAATAAAAAGGAAGAGGGGGCATAGAGAAATGGAGAGGGAGAGGAGGAGATAGCGAGAAAGCTAGAGAGGCAGAGAGTGGTTGGAGAGAGAGAGAGAGAGAGAGGATATCTTGTATTAATAGGAACACGCGTGCACCTTAGGAATGCATATGCATTCCTAAAGTGAATGTGTTTTTTTTGTTTCAATTTAATTGGAGGAAAGTTTTCACATTCCTTAGCACATGGTTATCAACAATGCGTGCAAATTCCTAAATAATTTGAGTTGTCAAGTCAATGTGGTGGTTCAATGAGCACCGAGGATGCAATATTAGGAACACATGCATATTCCTAGAAACATGCACATACGCTTGCACGTCCAACTTCCTACTCACCTTGTTTCCACTTTATCATACACCAACTTCATGCACTCATCCTCAAAAATTGACTAAGAAAGGTAAGAAGAAGAAATCATATTTGTATTGTAGGAAATAGGACATATGGAGAAGGATTGTTGGAATAAAATTGAATACCTTCAGGATAAAATAAAGAATCTTGAAAGACATGTGTTGAATGGATGTTTAACTTAATTGTAGCATTGATTTTCAAAAGGTAAGGGAGATAAATATATGTTCTCTATTAGTACAAATCATGCCTTAAATACTCATACTTATAAAATTTAATGGTTATACAACTAAGGTTGTACATGTCACATGGCTAAGGATTATTTTCTCTTTTCTTTATTAAGACTCTAAAAAAAGAAATATTTGTAGAAATTGATTATGCACTTGACAATATTTCTACTTTTGGTAAAATTGAAAGTTAAAATGGTGTGGTCAATGATGTGTATCATGTTCCAATATTGAGTGCCAATTTATGTCTAATTTTTTGTTTTTACCCCAACTAGCATAGACTAGAAAGAAGGTTGAATTCTAACATGATGAGTTTGTTATGAAATATATGAACATTTTTTTATTGTTATTGTTGAGAGTATTTTTTACCCTAAATATAGACCGTATAAGTTTTATGGTTTTCCTAAGAAGGATATAAGATAAACTGCACTTGTAACCAACACTAACGACTGGAGATGAATTTGGCATGAAAGACTCAAAATTTGAATTTTGAAGTATGAAATTGATGGTATTGTATATTATGGATGCTAGAATACCTGGTTTTATTGTTGTTTATAGTGTATGCAAAGGGTGTTTTCTTGGAAAACATTATTGGGTTACATTTGAAACAATCCATAGAGAGAATTAACTCAACTAGAACTTTTCAATAGTATCCTATGTACCATGAAAAAACCATCATTATAAGGTGCAAGATATTTTTTCACTTTCACTAGTGACTTCTCTAGGTACACTAGGGTGTATTTGTTAAATAATAAGGATCATATCTTTGAAAAAAATTAAAAAAATAATTAAGGAATTGAATAAAAAGAAATGTTGTTGGTCTGTGAAATGTTCAATATCAGAGACTAGAGGAGAATATGTAATGACTTTGATTAATCCTTTCCATACAATGGTATATCTTGTACAATGATCTGTATCTCACACAACTTAGTAGAATGGTGTTAATGAAAGGAAGAATTAGAACTTGGTGGAAATTCCACAATGTTTTCTTTAGGAAAAAATTATTTCAAATAAGTTTATGGAAGAAGATATTTATTTCTCAAATTATCATCTAAACATGTTTACAAAAAAAAATCATGGGACATGACTAATATTGAGAAGGGAGTGGGAGAAATCCCTCCATCAAAAACCTCATATTTTGATGAATTGGCATGGGCTATTGTTCCAAATGACAAGAGAAATAAGTTGGATGTAAACATTCATTCTTGTATAATGATGAGATACTTTGAATATTCAAAATCCTACAAGTTATTTGATTTAGTCAAACAAGAATTTTTTTTAGGTAAGATGTTATTTTTAATGAGAATACTTCAAATATTACTGTGTTGAATTCCTCTTCTTGATTTTTATGCTATGATCCATTCAAAATTTTGAAGTTTTTTGGATCAAATGACTACTATAGATGTTTTTCTATTGGACAATAAACGCATGTATCAAAATCACATTGCAACTAACCATCAACAAAAGATTTAACAAAAAGTTTTGGAGAACCTAATCAATTAACTAATGGTGATTTTGATACAGTAACTCCCTCTACAAGGGAATTTTGTCTTCCTATATGGGAAAATGATCTATAAACTATTGTGTATATTCTACCAAAATAGTTCTTCACAACATATCTTAAAATTTTATTAAATATTAGATTGTATATTTTATTTCCTTAAATCCGATATTCATCAATTACTAGCTTTTCTTGAATTTATGAAATAACTAAGTTATGGAAATAAAATAAATGAGAAAAATAGCATGCCATCCACACACAAATGAACACAATATATATCCTAGGAAACCCAATATGGGAGAAAACTCAACTAGAAGGTAAGGCTTATTCTCTTCTCTCTTTTCTTCAATCATGAAATGCAAATACAAAGAAAGAGGAACTCACTATGGAGTTTCCTTCGACACGATGGAATGTATGGATACTACATAATATCTCCTTCTCAAGTTTTCTCTCCATATAGCGTTGTATATTCTTCACTCAACTATGGAACAAATACAATACAAAATAATCAAACCCTTTATCCTCCTAGTGGTCTAGTATTTATAATAGCCTGATAGCCATCTAGTATTAGGGTTTCAACTTCCTCAACCCTAAATTAGTGATCATGTTTGGGCCTTATAGAATATTCTTGAAATTGTGTGAATGGATAGTACCATATGTGTGGGTAACTGGGGTTGACATGGAATCCACTCATACCATGGTGATCAACAATGTAGGTCAACTTGTGAGAGGCATAACCTTTTCATTCAAGCTCTAATTGAGGTGTTGTTCAGACCATTGGAAAGGTCTCAGAGTGTAGAAAACCATCAAGGATGTGTACACAAGTTACAAAAAATGTAACCATAACATATGTTTTTTAATGCCTCAAAATGGCTCCAGAAGGTTCCAAACCCTAATTTTCCAAACTGGGACTTGCCACTAAAATGGCCTTGCAAGCCCAATCCTCCAATTGTTTCCACCTAGAAATTACCAAGATAGATGAAAAATTATATGATGATCCAATATGGAGCATAAATCCCCATTTATAGAGTCTTTTGGTCCCCAAACAATTTATGGAATGAGGTGAGGAAATGTTTCCTAGATACTTTCTCCTTAGAGTACCATTTTATTTTCCTAGAAGTCGTACTTTCAACCCAATCTCCCAAAGGTCAAGTTACTCTTGTCTACTATTTTTGGACCTCCTCTATAGAAATGTGTCTTCTTCCAACTCTTCCTAAGAATTTGTTTGTAAGTCCTCTATGGTAGGTAGGACCTACTCCTCTTCTCTGAAAACTTCTCCTGCGATTTATTCCCTCACTCCCTCTTGTTGTCCATAAGCAAAATCCAAGGGTGAAGGTTACAAATAACCAAAGAAAGTTTCAAAATGGGACTTACCAATAGATGTGTGGATTTATATATTATAAGAGTGTTAAATACATATCCAATTTCCATCCTAAATCTTTGGATGCTTCTGATTGTAACCCCTCAAAATTTGTACCAACATAGTATTGACTACTTGTGTATTTCGATTTTTCTATGGATGGAACATCGTTGATCTATTAAAATTCTTGTCCATATTCTCCCAAAGTGTAGTCCAAATGATTTTGAGAAATCTGGTATTCTTATTTAAGATGATGCTCCTTGGTATCCCAAAGTGCATCTAGACATGTTCAAAGAACATGTTTATTTGTTCAAGGATGTTCTTTTTACAAGGCCTAAGAATGAACATCTTTTTAAACCTTTCAAATACTAGAAATAAATAGTCATGTCCCTTGCTAGTTGTTGGTAAACCCCCCAAAACATCCATGGAAATTCTTTCCCCAAGTTCAAGTGAGTATAGGTAAATTATGGTATAGACCTTAATTTCTATTAATGGTCTTGATTGTACAACAAAGTATGCATCCTCTAATATATTTTGCAACAACTTCTTGCATTATGGGCCAATACACGTACCTTTGTAATTTAGGAACTGTCTTCCCAACAAAAAAATGTCCTACAACTTTGGAGGTGTGAGCCTCTATGATAAGCTGCAATATTTCAAATTTAAGAACACAAATCTTATCTAGCTTGTATACTAACCCATTCTCAGGATAATATTTATTGTTATTGACACCTTCTTCTACATGAATTTGGTCATGTAGCTGCTAAAATACCTCTTTAAAGTTGTCATCTTTTGTGTATGCCTCTTTGTATACATCATTGGTAAAAGTATCCATATGCATAAGAGTTCCCAAAGCTATAATATTGGATGCAGGTGTCCTTGAAAGCATGCCCACCAACTTATTAGTGCTTCCCTTCTTATACTTGATGACTAGATGGATTTTTTGTGAAACCCCCATCCACTTGTAATATTCGGTTTGTTCAAGATTACTTTGGGCTTGCAGATACTGCAATGGCTAGTGATCGATGTGTATAATGTTTTCCTTTCCGATGAGATAGTGCTTCCACTTCTTAAAAACTTGAACCAAGGAAGAGATGTCCTTATCATGTGTAGGGTATTTTAAAACTCCCCCATGAAACATGTCAAAATGTTAGCATAATAGATTACCTCCTTGCATCAAAATTGGTCCCATAGAATACCTACTTTCATATATCTCCACTTCGAATGGATTCTTAAATTTAGGAAATGTGAGAACTAGTGTTTAACTAATATTTTGTTTTAGCTCATCAAATTTTTTCAGCTAATGTTTTCCCCACTGGAAACTATTGACACTGGCTATTATGGTGTGGAATGGTGAAACTATCTATAAAAAAAATGTTGAGAACTTCTGTAGGTATTGTGTTGCCCCAAAAAAGTACCTAATTTCAGTGGAATTAATAAGAACTAGCCATTTTATGATTCCATCCATATTTTTGAGATATCTCTTGAGCTCCCCTCCACTAATCACATACCCCAAATACACTAATGAATATTGAGAGAACTCACATTTCTTGAGGTTAGCTAGTAGTTGGTGATTTTTCAAAGTCTCTAACATTTGCATGATATATGAGATGTGCTCCTCCCAGGTAGAGTTATAAGACAATACATCATCCAAATAAACTATAACAAATGAATCTAAATATGGGTGCAATACATAATTCATCAATCTCATAAATGTATCTGGTGCATTACATAAACCAAATGGAATGACCAAAAATTCATAAAAAACTTGCCTTGTATTGAAGGTGGTATTCTAGGTGTCTTATTCTTTGGCACATACCCGATGCTATCCCAATTTGAGGTCCAACTTTGTGAAGTACTTGTCATTTTGCAATAGGTCCAAAAACTCATTGATCTTGGGAAAAGGGTATCGATTCTTGAGTATAAACGTGTTCAAATATCTAGAGTCAATAAACATTCTCCAGGTCCCATCCTTCTTGGGTATGATGATGATAGGTTACCCACAAGGTGAGGTGCTTGGTCAAATTATTCTCTGCTCCATCAATTACTACAATGTTTTTTTCACTTCAAATACTTCTAGGATAGACTATATATACAACCCAACATTTGGTAATGGGGAATTAAGAAATAAATTTATCATGTGCTCCACTTCCCTATTAGGTGGTAGTCCTTTAGGCTCTAGGAACACTCCTTTGTATTCCTACAACAAATATTCCAACTATTGTTTCTTACTTTAAGTACATCCCTCTAGGTCTTCCTTTACTTTTACCAATTCATAACCTAACCTTGTCTCTTAGAAGAAAATAAAAACATACTTCTTAATTGAACCAACCAACTGTTGGCATGTTTTTCAGACAAAGGAAGAGTATGCGTGTTTGTCATTGATGGAAAAGATCATGATCAACAACATAGAGACAATGATGGAATGGAAAGATCAGTAGTGTAAGCTCAGGAGGAGGACTAATAGTGATCGTTGGATCCCATTCAGAATTCCCGATGACCGTCAGATCCGAATTAAGACTTGAGGAGTGCACAGAAGAGGAGAACAGATCTCAGGTGTCAAATCCGAGTGCAAAGACCAACCATCGTCGGATCAAGAAGAAGGAGAACGATATTTAAGTATAATATGAAGCGGGCTTAGAAAGTCCCGAAAGCAGGAGGACCATTGATCCAAGAAGGACATGTGGCAAACAATCAGAGTACGACAAAGGTTTTGTTTCGGAGTTTTGCAGATCGGGAAATCCAAAGGAAATAGGTTCTCTAACCCCTCAAACTCGTTATATGTGAAATCATGATAACAATCCTGACTGTTGGAGTCATAGGACACGTGGAAAGCGATTGGAATTTCGCTGACTTGCACATTGGAGGAATCAACGGAGTATGGTATGGGAACTCGCGATATGTGATATCCCAAAATGATCTGGGTCATCCGATCGAGGATTGATCTAAACCTTTAGATCGAGGTATGGTGTGGAACATTGGATGCAGAGGACACATGGAGAGCGATTGTTTTTTCACTGACTAAAAGGTCAAAGGAGGAGGCTCCTAACCTCTCAAACTCGTGATATGAGAAATCAAAATATAATCTCAGTCATTGGATTGAAGAAAAATCTGGGTCATCAGATCTAGGAGGTAGATCATGACAGATCATGTCAGTGAGGATAGGTGGCAACTTACAATAGCAAGGACACTTGGCACGAGCATAAAAGGACAAGTGGAACGAGCATATAAGTACAAGTGTCAAATTGCTTCAGTTTTTCAGGCCACTGGAAATCATAATTCTGAGTGACATGTGGCAGCCACTCAGCTCTTGACATGTCATTGAGTGACGCAAGAATGGCGTCAATTCATGAGTTCTTATTTCTGGAATTTCAGCTTCAAAGTCCTAAAGGCTCAAGTATCGGGGTGGAGGAGAGTTGTTCGATCATCGCAGATGGTGGACCATTGATCTGGCTCCATTTCGGAGTTTCAGACACTGGGAGTTGAAGGATTCAAAGACACTCACGGAAAGAATGGAGAAATGTGAAATCACGAAGCACCTTTTCGTGCAGCCTGTGGTCATTGTCGGTGGTCACGTGAGGGGAAAGATATATTGGAGCTAAGCTCCTTTTCGACGATCACAACATGAAGATTCGAGACTCTTCACCACATGATTCCCAAATTCGTGAATTGTGAAGTGCTCGTTTGGTTAACGAGTGGTCACAGCATGTGGTTACATGGTCACAAGAAAAGAAGGATCCAATCTAGCTAATCTCCTTTTCGGAGTTTCAGAGATCGCAACTTGGAGTGTAGATACCCTTCGACACAGGATTGCCGAAATGCAAAATGCAAAATGCATTTTGATTAGGCCCATAGTCATAGCTAGTAGGCATATGGAATAAGTGTGAGACCCAACACTTGTAATTCAATGGTGCAGGTTAATCAAGAATATGATCAAAGGGTCATTGTTTATTTTCATGATTAATAAGCTCAGTTACGATTCAGTTAGAAAATTGAATCATGGTTATTGATCGGTTGGCGATTCAGTTGCTGAGACGTTTTTGTCTTTTCCCAACGAGATTTGAGGTGTAACTAATGAGGTTGGTGTTCATTAAAGGAGATATGCAGCGAGTGTGTAAGGTTGGCTATTCCAATTGAAACAATGAGATGAACTGTAAGAAGGGTAAAATGACGGAATGCAGAGCATGAGATAAAAATCAGAGATGAGTAAGAGTCGTCGAACAGACAGAAGCAAGAGAAGAATAGCATAATATCATGAAGCAAGAGATTAATAGTAGAATAGCATGAAGCAAAGAAGAACTGCAGAACAATTTTTGAACCGGAGAAGAATTGCAAAACAATGAAGAAGGGGTAAGAATTGAAATACCTATATTGTTTATTTGTCAATCATTTATTCATAATCAGGGAGGAAGGGTGGTGCTAGGGAGGACTGTGGTCCTCTGATATTCAATTTGGTGCTTGAATATTGGAAGTTGTATCTTCCATCTAGTTGTGGCTAGAAAACAGGGTGGTAGGGTGGTGCTCGGGAAAACACGGAGTTTTCTTTATACAAGTTGGTTCTTGTATAAATCCAGTTGGTGCTAGAATATTTAGGGAGTTGGTTCTTCCTTCTAGAGGGTGCCAGAGAAACCAGAGAGTTGGCTCTCTCAACAAGTTAGAGATTTTAAAACAGAGGTAGTATCCTGACTTTGATTTGGTGCTCAAACATAGATGATGTGCAGAACTTAAAATACTGCCTATCATTTCGAAGAAGAAGAGGTTTTCTCCCTTTATGGTTTCCCTCGTGAAATATGTCTCTATGTATATCTTATGTGTGATTGATGCTCATTATTTATGTTGTCCATATGATGTATAATATTTATGGTCACTTGATGAAAGATTAAAAATGGTTTAATAGACTTAAAATTGTTTAAGCACAATGACAATTGATTCACCCCCCCTCTCAGTTGTTTTAGTAATTTCAACAATTGGTATCAGAGTGGGTTCCTTTTATGTAAAAGTAGATATTTAATCTTAAACAAGAAAAATCATGAAGGGACTCCAGCCACTAAGCCTCCTCCTTTTGATGGAACAAATTTTGCCTTTTGGAAGGTTAGAATAAGAACATATTTAATGGCCTTAGGTGTTGATGTTTGGGATGTAGTAGAGACTGGATATACAAAGCCTGTTGTGCTAGCTTCCAAGGATGATAAGTTATATTTTAGCTTTAATGCTAACTGAATGAATGCTATCTTGAATGGACTTGTTGAAGATGAGTTTGTAAAGGTGATGCATCTTGAAACTACCAAAGCAATGTGGGATAAACTTATTAGAAGTTATGAAGGAAATGAGAAAGTAAAAGATGCCAAACTTCAAACATATAGATTGAAATTTGAACAATTAAAGATGAATGAAGATGAAATAGTTAGCAAGTATTTTTTAAGAGTTGAAGAACTTGTGAATTCCATGAAGGGTCTTGGTGAGAAGATTGAAGAACCATTTCTAGTTCAGAAGATTTTAAGATCTCTGCTAGATAAATTTAATCCAAAAGTCTCTACAATATAAGAACTAAATGATATTAAAACTCTATCCATTGATCAACTCCTATGAAATCTAACAAATGAGAATCAACAAAGATAAATCCATTACTAGAGAAGCATCTTTTAAAGCAGACAAGAATACTGATTCAGAATTAGATGATATTGAGGCAAAATTTGTGAGAAGGTTAAAGAAAGGATCAGGAAAATATCAAGGAAAGATTCCCTTCAAATTTTTTAAATATGGTAAGATAGGTCATTTTTCATCTAAGTATCCTCACAAGAAAAAGGACTAGAACTTTGATGCTGAAAAAAAATACAAATTTAAGAAATATAGTAAAAAAAAAAGTATGTGTGCAAACAATGACAACTCCTCAGAAGACATAGATAGTGATTCATCATGTGAAGACAAAGTCAATGATTTCATGCTTATGGATATGGTATATCTTGATTATGAACACACAAGAGGTGAAATGGATGACGAAGAAGTTGTGGTAGATATGGAAGGTGAATTACTCAGTGCTTTGGAAGAAATTGGCAGACTTAGATTTAAGAAGAGAAAATAAAAACTATTGTTGATGCAATTTAAAATGAATGATAAAAAACCTGATGAAGAATTTTCTCTACTAAAAGTTGAGTTGGAAGAGGCAAAGAAAATAGAGGACATTATGAAACAACAGTTATCAGAGAATAAAGCGAGGTGTGAAGCCTTAGAAGAAGAGATATTAAAAACCAGAAAAGAAATGGAGAAGTTTAAGTCATTGTATCATCAAAATATGTCAAGTATTAAAGCTTCAGAAGGATTATTCTCCATTCTAAATCAACAAAGGAATCCAAAGTTGAAAGTTGGCTTGGGCTATGAAGAAGGATCAAGTAGTGATCTTCCAAGTAATATAGAACCCATCAAATTTGTCAAATCTACATTCGTTGACAACAACCACTTTGCAGAAAAAAAGAAAGAAAATCAATCACCAAGAAGGAATGAAAGAAAAAATACCAGAACCGAATATGTAAATCAGATAAATTATCAGTGTGAAAGAAATCGACCCGCTCAAAGAAGACAGACTTTTTCCAGGTATAAAGGATTTTTCTATGGATATTGTTTCCTCTGTTCTGATTTTGGTCACAAAGATATAAATTGTTCTTTAAGACTTAGAGATGAGCAATCAAGATACTCGAGGAATAATTATCTGCCACAACAAAGATTGAGACAGCCAAGTAACAAACAACCACATACTACAAATCATGTGATAGCTGGGAAAAGGACGCAGGTTAAGTAAAAAAACAATTATGAGAATAACAATCGCTATGATCTACTATTCAGTGAACCAGAATGTTATATCTGCCATAATTATGGACATAAATCTCCAGATTGTTGTTTAAAGAACTATAAGCCAGATCTAACTCCTACTGCTGAAAATTTAAAGGTTTGGAAGAAGAAAGAAGATGATCAGTGTGGATTAGTGTTATCATCCCAAAGACAAAATAATCCCTATTATATTGATAGTGGATGTTCCAAACATATGACTGGAGACAAAAGTAAGTTTCTAACTCTAAGTGAAAACAAATCATGGAATGCAACTTTTGGAAACGATGCACCAGGAAAAATAAAAGGTAAAGGAATGGTAAGTCTGAGTAATGGAAAAGGAAAAGATCAAGACGTGTTATTTGTAGATGGTCTAAAACATAATCTTCTTAGTGTCATTCAAGTCTGTGACCGAGGATGTGAGGTTGTTTTTACTTCTAAATATTGTAAAATAAAGTCTGTGAATTCAGGACAGCTAGTTGCAAAAGGGATAAGAACATAAAACAATGTCTATGTGTTAAAAGAAGAAAAAGAAGAATGTCACTTAAGCAAGTATGATGAAATTTGGCTATGGCATAGGAGACTTTGACATCTAAATTTTGATCATATAATCAATATTAGAAACAATGGGGCAGTAAAGGATCTTCCAAAGATATCAAAGCCATGTGATTCTATTTGTAAACAATGCCAGATAGGAAAGCTTACTCAGACACAGTTCAAATCTAAAACCTTTCCTTCAATAGAAAAACATCTCCAGTTAGTACATATGGATTTATGTGGACCATCAAGAAAAGAAGGTACAGGAAAAGAAAACTATTTTATGTTGATTGTTGATGATTATTCTAGACTAACATGGGTTGCCTTTCTGAAAGAAAAATCTGAAGCATTTAAAAAATTCAAAGTGTTTAAAGCTCTGACTGAGAATCAAACAGGAAAAAGATTGAAGTCGGTAAGATTTGATAGAGGAGGAGAGTTTATCTCATGGAACTTCAAAGAGTTCCATGATAAACATGGGATCAAAAGAGAGTATAGAATCCCAAGAACTCCACAACAAAATGGAGTTGTTGAGAGGTAGAATAGATTAGTACAACAAATGGCAAGATCAATGATGAATGAAAAAAATATTTCTCAGACATATTGGGTGGAAGCAATACATGCAGTTGTTCATATCCTGAACAAAGCTCATCTTAGGCCATACTGTGAAAAGATTCCTTATGAATTATGGTTTGGAAGACCTACTTCAATCAATCATTTTAAAGTCTTTGGGAGTAAATCTTATATCAGAATAATGATGAAAATATTGGCAAATATGATGATAGGGATGATGAAGGTATACTCTTAGGTTATGCTACAAATAGTAAAGGTTGCAGATGCTATAATAAGAGGTTGCATAAATTGGTTGATTGTATTGACATAAAAGTTGATGAAGAAATCCCGGTACGAAATGTAAGCAGTGTTGAACCAAGCACAAAAGATATAATTGAAAATGAAGATGAATAGGTCCAAGGATTAGAAAGAGAAGAATCTGAATCAGATGAAGATACGAATACTCCAACTGACACAAACCAACAGAAAGAAGAAAAATCAGCTCTCATAATTGTTAGAAAGAATCATCCTGAAAATCAGATAATTGGAGATATAAATAAAGGAGTTAAGACAAGAAGGAAATTGATTAAAGACTCCGAACAATCTCATGTTTCTTTTTTATCTATGGCTGAACCTAAAAATTTTAATGAAGCCAACCAGCATGATGATTGGATTAGAGTTATGAATGAAGATCCTGATCAGATTGAGAAGAACAATACTTGGGAGCGTGTTCCTAGACCTAAAGACAAGAATGTAATAGGTTCCAAATGGGTGTTCAAAAATAAAATGAATGAAAAAGGACAAGTTGTTAGAAATAAAGCCAGATTGGTCTATAAAGGGTATGCACAAGTTGAAGGTCAGGACTTTGATGAAACCTTTTGCACCAGTGGAAAGATTGGAAGCCATCATAATGTTTCTTGAAATATTCATGTCATAGGAACTTTAAAGTTTATCATATGGATGTTAAGTCAACATTTCTTAATGGATATCTAGAGGAAGAAGTATATATGGAGCAATCTAAAGGATTCTCATTGACAAATAATCCTGACTATGTTTGCAAGCTAAAGAAGGCATTATATGGACTGAAACAAGCACCATGAGCTTGGTATTATAGACTGGACAAATTTTTACAAGACAAAGGGTTCAAGAAAGGTATTGTTGATAACAATCTCTACATTAAGTCTGAAGGTGATAATTTACTAGTTGTTTTGGTTTATGTAGATGATATTATTTTTGGATGTACTAATTAATCCTCTGTCCAGTGGTTTTCTAACTCTATGGAAACAAATTTTGAGATGTCCATGAGAGGCGAAATGTCATACTTTCTGGGTTTACAAGTAAATTAGAGTTATGTAGGAATATTTATCTCTCAATAAAAATATTTGAAAGAGATGTTGAAGAAATTTCAGATGGAGGATTCCTCTCCTGTTAGTACACATATGGTGGTTGGTTGCAAGCTTAGTAATGATGATATTTCACCTGATGATGATCAAAGGACATATCGCTCTATGATAGGCAGTCTTATGTACATCACAACATCCCGTCCTAATATAATGCAAGTTGTTGGAATGGTAGGTCATTATCAGTCTGCTCCTAAACAAAGTCATTTGGCAGCTGTCACAAGGATATTCAAATACTTTAAGGGAACAATGACTTATGGTATGTGGTATCCCAGAAATTAGAATTTTCAGTTAACTACTTATTCAGATGCAGATTGGGCAAATTGTGTGGATGAGAGAAAGAGCACCAGTGGAGGTGCATTCTTCCTGGGTGACTCATTGGTAGCATGGATTAGTAAGAAGTAGGGATATATTTCCTTATCAACTATAGAGGCAGAGTACATTTCTGTTGCTACTTGTTGCACTTAGATTTTATGGATGATTCAAACTCTTACAGATTTAAAGGTAAATTATATTAATCCGATTACAATTCATTGTGATAACACTAGTGCCATTAGTGTCTCCAAGAATCTCGTTCTTCATTGCAAGACTAAGAATATCCCATTAAAATACCATTTTCTCAGAGAACAAGTTACAAACAGAGTCGTTCAGCTAAATTATATTCCCTCCACATAACATATAGCTGATATATTTACTAAACCATTAGCAGCGACCCCTTTTGGATATCTTCATCAAAAGTTGGGGGTTATAAATTCTTTCGTCTAATCTGTTCACCTGGTGAGGGGGAGTACTTATTGAATATATGTTGTATTTCTAAGATGCTCATAGTTGATAGGGGCAGTATGTACTGCAATAGCTCAGGGGGAGCATGTTTCTTCTTTGACATTGATGTCAAAGGGGGAGAAAGGGTGGTAATTTCAAGGATGCTACAGTCATATAATTGGATGTTCTTCAAGGGTTTTGAAGGGGTTTCCATCAATGCCAAAGGGGGATATTGTTGGCATGTTTTTTAGAAAAAGGTAGAGTATGCGTGTTTGTCATTGATGGCAAAGATCATGATCAACAACACAACGACAATGATGGAATGGAAATATTAGTAGTGTAAGCTCAGGAGGAGGAGAAATAGTGATCGTTGGATCCCATTCAAAATTCCCAATGACCGTTAGATCCAAATTAAGACTAGAGGAGTGCACAGAAGAGGAGAATAGATCTCAGACATCAGATCTGAGTGTGAAGACCGACCATATTCGAATATAGAAGAAGGAGAATGATCTTTAAGTACAATATGAAGCGGGCTTAGAAATCCCCAAAATCAGGAGGATTGTTGATCCAAGAAGGACACGTGAAAAATAGTCAAAGTGTAACAAAGGTTTCATTTTAGAGTTTCGCAGATCAGTAAATCCAAAGGAAAGAGGTTCTCTAACCCCTCGAACTCGCGATATGCGAAATCATGATAACAATCCTGACCATTGGAGTCATAGGACACATGGCAAGCGATTGGAATTTCGTTGACTTGCACATTGGAGGAGTCAACGAAGTATGGTGTGGGAACTTGCGATATGTGATATCCCAAAATGATTTGGGTCATTGGATTGAGGATTGATCTGAACCTTTGGATCAAGGTATGGTGTGGAATGTTGGATGCAGAGGACACATGGCAAGCGATTTTTTTTTCATTGACTGAAAGGTCAAAGGAAGGAGGCTCCTATCCTCTCAAACTCGCGATATGTGAAATCATGATATAATCTTAGTCATTGGATTGAAGAAAAATTAGGGTCGTCAGATCTAGGAGGTAGATCATGACAAACCATGTCAGTGAGGACAGGTGGCAACTTATGAAAGAAAGGACACGTGGCATGAGCATATAAGGACAAGTGTCAAATTGTTTCAGTTTTTCAGGCCACTGGAAATCATAATTTTGAGTGACACGTGGCAGCCACTTGGATATTGACACATCATTGACTAATGCAAGAATTATGTCACTTCATGAGTTCTTGTTTCGGGAGTTTCAGCTTCAAAGTCCCGAAGGCTCAAGTATCGGGGCAGAGGAGAGTCGTCCGATCACCGTGGATGGTGGACTGTTGATCTGGCTCCATTTCAGAGTTTCATATACCGGGAGTTGGAGGAGTCAAAGACACTCATGGCAAGAATGCTTAAATGTGAAATCACAAAGAAACTTTTGGTGCAGACTGTGGTCACTGTCGGTGATCACGTGAGGGGAAAGAGATAGCAGAGCTAAGATCCGTTTCAACAATCGCAACATGAAGAGTCGAGACTCTTCACCACGGGATTCCCAAAGTCATGAATCATGAAGTGATTGTTTGGTTAGTGAGTGGTCATATAATGTGGTTACATGGTCACGAGAAGGGAAGGATCCAGTCCAACTAAGTTCCTTTTTTGAGTTTCAGAGATCGCAACTTGGAGTTTCGAGACCCTCCGACACAGGATTGTCGAAATGAAAAATGCAAAATGAATTTTGATTAGGACCATAGTCACATCCAGTGGGAATATGGAATAAGTGCGAGACCTAGCACTTGTAATTCAATGGTGTAGGTTAATCAGGAATATGATCGAAGGGTCATTGTTTATTTTCATGATTAATAAGCTCAGTTACGATTAAGTTAGAAAATTGAATCATGGTTCTTGATCGGTTAGCGATTCAGTTGCTAAGATGTTTTTGTCTTTGCCCAAGGAGATTCAAGGTGTAACTAATGAGGTTGGTGTGTATAAAAGGAGAGATACAGGGACTTTGTAAGGTTGGATGTTCTAAACGAAACAATGAGTTGAACTGAAAGAAGGATAAAATGACAGAATGTAGAGCATGAGATAAAACTCAGAGATGAGTAACAGTCGTTGAACAACCAGAAGCAAGAGAATAATAGAATAATAGCATGAAGAAAGAGAAGAATAGAAAAATAGCATGAAATAGAGCATAACTATAGAATAGTTTTTGAACCAAAGAAGAATTGCAGAACAGTGAAGAAGGGCTGAGAATTGAAATACATGTATTGTTTGTTTGTTAATCATGTATTCATAATCAGGGAGGAAGGGTGGTGCTATGGAGGACTGTGGTCCTATGATATTCAAGTTGGTGCTTGAATATTGGAATTTGTATCTTCCATCTAGTTGTGGCTAGAAAACAGGGTGGCAGGGTGGTTCTTGGGAAAACACAGAGTTTTTTGTATACAAGTTGGTGCTTGTATAAATCCAATTGGTGCTAGAATATTTAGGGAGATGGTGCTTCCTTCTAGTGGGTGATAGAGAAACCAAAGAGTTGGTGCTCTCAACAAGTTGGAGCTTGTAAAATAGAGGTAGTAGACTCACTTTGAGTTGGTGCTCAAACATAAATGATGTACAGAACTTAAAAGATTGCCTATCATTTCGAAGAAGAAGAGGTTTTCTCCCTTTATGGGTTTCCACGTGAAAATTTGTCTCTTTGTATATCTTATGTGTGATTGATGCTCATTATTTATGTTGTCCATATGATGTATAATATTGATGGTCACTTGATGAAATATTAAAAATGGTTTAATAGACTTAAAATTGTTTAAGCACAGTGAAAACTAATTCACCCCTCCTCTCAGTTGTCTTAGTAATTTCAACACCAACACTTTGGCTTGGTTGACACTTACTAGTGAGATATTTGATTTACATTTATTCGAATTAGTGATGAAATAATTCTTGTCCTTGATCAATGGGTACTATTTTTCTCTCCACATAAATATTTCATCCCTCATATACATGTATGGGCTTCCAAGCACTATACCACACACATTAAGGGGTACTTCATCTAACTCCAATTCATCAATAAAATTTTCACTTACAACAAATTTAATCTTACATTGTTTCATGACCTAGATCTTCACATCCTTTTTTACCCACCCCAATGGATATGAGATAGGATGATCATGAAACTCCAAGCCAATCGTTTTTACCAGATCAATTGTTATGATATTGGCCTATGAACTGAATCAAATAGAGAATATACCTTGGTCTTATTAGCCTACATTTTCATATGAAATATTTTTTTCATCTTCTTCTCTTCCTTGTGATGAAGGATACTCAAATTCACCTCCATCTACACCGAAGTGTAGGTAATATTCTCTCCAAATCTAAGATTCTCTCTACCTAATTTCTTCAATCTGTGGCTAGAAGGTTCTTATTCTTGGAATCCTTCTTATGTTTCTTAGGGATTTGATTTGGATGTAGTTTCCGAAACTTTTATTTAGTGTGACCATTTTTATTGCAATGGTTATAGTGATTACCTAGATCCTTGCACCAATGTCCAGTGATTGTCTACTTATTTTCTTTCCATTTCCACTTATTCTTTCCTTCCTTCGAAGTGTCCCGGTGCTCTTTTTGTTTGGAACCACTTTCTTTTCACTTTTTGTCACCTATTTCTTATAAATACTATTATTGCACATAGGCCTCATCATTTTTCTTGGGCTTGAAGAGAATAACTTGATTTTTTGAATGACTGTGTAGAACCATGGAATATGTGACGAGTACATAAAGGTTCTTGGTAGAGATACCCAACATGATATGCATCTTCCTGAACTCAGTGGTGTACTCTTACACAATCTGCCCCTACCTTTTCCTAAATTAATTCCAACAATCCATTATTCCTCTACATACACAATAGGGTATAACTGGGACTTAATGAGGGTTTTGAAATCCCCCCCCCCTTAGTTATTGGTGGATCATCCTCCAACCTAAGTGTGTTTGTGTGAATTTCTCATAGGGCTAATGCATGGCCCTATACTTTTAGTCTAGAAACTGAAATATTCAACTCTTCCTCTATATGGTGAGCACTTAAATAAACCTCCAACTATTGAAACCGATGATTGAACTTTACTGCATCGATCACTCCTTGATATGGCTTGATATCCACTTTTTCTTCCATTTTAAAAAAAGATTGGAAATGGGTAATGGCACTAGAACTTGACTTCTCTTTCTTGGGCTATTTCCTTAACTCCTTTTATAGGTCTTCATTTTCCCCTAGCTTTCCCTCTGATTCAATCTTTGAATTATAGCCTCCAATATCCTTGAACGATCCAACATTGATTAATAGATATTCCAGGAAGAGGGTCATATTGTAAGAGATATATGTGACTTTCTCTTCGATCCTCAAAAATATCTCTTCTATTGGATCTCAAGGGTTGTTGTGAACAAACTCATTCTCCATGGCTAGGACTCAATGATTTTTTCTTAATACAATTCATGGATCTTATAAATTTCCAAAAAAAACCCAAAGGAAAATTCTCTAATACAAATTAACTGCCATGGATATTCCACTAGAATAGTTCGTCACAACAGATCTTAAACTATTTTGAAATCTTAGATTTTACAATTTATTTGCTTAGATCTCAAATTAGTTAATTATTATCTTTTCTTGAATTTATGAAATAAATGAATTATGAAAATGAAATAAATGAGAAAAATAACACACCATCCACACACAAATTAACACAAGATATATCTAGGGAAATGAAATATGGGATAAAACCAAACTATAAGGCGAAGCCTATGCTCAACTCTCTTTTATTTAGTTATCGAAATGAAAATACAAATGAAAAGGCTTCCTTTGACACTGTGGAATCTATGGATGTTATAGAATCTCTCCTTCTCTATTATGCTCTCCAAATACCACCCTATATGATCTATTCAACTATGGAACAAACTCAATATAAAAGAATGGAACCCTTTATCCTCCTAGTATCCCCATGGAGGCTTCACTCAGTGAACATGTGACATAGCGCGTTATTTCAAGGGATATACAAGAATGCCACTAATTTCACTAGATACTAGAAAATACCCTAAAAATCCTTTTTTTGAATCCCCCTCCCAATATTTCATTCTAATTATAAAAAACCATGTTTTTACCAAATATCCTAGGTATTGATTTTTGTCGTGACATTTTTAATACCCCTTTTTATTTCTACCCCTACATAGAGACGTGATAGAATTCTTGTAAGCCCGCAAATCACAAAAATAACCAAAACTAAGAAAATGTAGATTAACATACCAACATAGTTATATGCCATTGTAGTACAATAGCCTTGTTTTCAAGGGATTTGTGTTATGTTACTTTCACCCCTCTCTTCAATAAAATACATGGTCATGCATTCCTTCATGAAGGGAAGTTTGTGTATATGGATATCTATTTGTACACCTAGAAGGTGGGCCACCTTGAGTTGTAAATTTGCCCCTTTGATCTTTGATCTCATGGAAATATTAATAAACAAGAATTATCTATCTATCAAACTTGTCTTTGTGGTAAATTCAAACAAGTGCTCTACCCAATAACCCATTCCTATTTTCTCATATTTCACCATCAAATCTATGAACTTTGCAACATACTCAAATTATTTTAAGATACCTTTAGGTGTGACTTGAATAACCAACCTCCAACATGTTTTCTTCTAAACAATGCTACAAAATTAACCCACATTTTAAAGGCTTCCAAAGTCTAAAATACATGCAATTAAATTGTTATTACTACACAAAACACAATAGTGACATGATGTTTTTATGGTGTCTTTTTAACCATAACAAAAACCAAGAGAGAATACTAAAACATTTTTTCTTGCAAATAAATTTTCAAACAAATTAAACAAAATTTCCACTTTTGAATTTAAGACAAAAGAAATTATAATCTAAATTGCATACTCTTAAACCTTAAGGCTAGAGTTTAGCATTACTTTTAATCAGAAGCTCTTTAGAAAAAAATATTCTATAGTAACACTATTGTGCATTCTAAAAATGGAATAGTTGTAGAATAATTATTGTGAATTCTAAAAATGTCGAAGAGGTAGTGTCATTGAAAGTAAAGAAAAATCCGTTAATGGGAAGGTTTTCATGCATTCAAGGTTGGGTTGGGAATCTAGTTTAGCACCTCAAAGGATGAAATATATTTCATCATTGGGTTATAAAAAAGATCGCATAATGCTCCTAATTTTACTTCGATGCAACAACATTACATAAACACCTTAAACAATCGCAGATGATTTCCCACCATGTCTCTTATGCATCGTGTATAGGTGGCTTACTAAATAGAGCACCACTAGCCAACTCTTCAACCTCGATATTTTTAGATATCCATTGATCCTTCACCCTAGAGTCTTGAATCAAGTGTTAGATCTAAAAAAACTTTCCTTAAACGTACTTCCCAACAAAAAATGAAACACATCAAATCCTTTGGAAAATATTGTATAGAAACCCTCAATATCAAATCCATCCTCAACCCTTACCAAAATTAAATCATATTATATGATTGATCATATATCTTTTTTATACTAGGGATACATTAGATTGTTCAGAACCATTCCTAACTTAAATTTAGTTAAATTCCATGGAAAATTGCACATTAATAATGTAAAGTATGGATTACCTAAATAACTCCTAAAGATTCAACACAATTGAATGCAAATCTCATTAATAATACATTTTGACTTTCAAGCATCCCCATTGAACATCACCATCTTATACTACATACAAAAAGAAAATCATTTCAATCTCTTGTTATCCCCAATGACATCATCTATTTATAATACAAATGAAATGATATCATTCATCTCGTATTATGCCCAAGAACATCATTAGTCTATACCATAGTAACAAAACTATCCAAGTCCACTCGAGACTTGCATAGTTTACCCAACTGACCATTTAAAGGATCAATTTGATCCAAACCCAACAAGTCTAACTCAAACCTATATTGACTCCCCAGACTCACTGGAAAACAAAAAAAAACCATCGAGCCCTATGTTGACGATTAAAATCGCAACGATTTTTTTTTCCCGCAAAGTATTGCTAAAGCCTATTATTATAAGCTAACAATATAAATAATACTAGTAGGTGTGACCCCCTGTAGATTGGGAGATAATATCTGGCTCTAATTTTATGTTTGTGTCATTGTTCGACACTTCTTACATGGTTGATGAGATCTTGTTTTTATTGGCGATGGATTGGGCTTATTATGTGTTGGTTCTAATTGCGACAATTGAATGATGGATAAGGAATGTTATGTGTAGTTTCTCCTGCTCTAGGCTCTAATTCCATGTTACGATGGCCTATGTTGTCCATTGTTATCATTTATATATGTTCATGGATTCCTTACTGTGACACCTGCACAATAAACATGTTAGCAGCAACACATAATAGAAATTGAAAAGAAATAAAAGAAACCTAAGAAAAATTCAAAGGGAAGAGATCATAATATACTCTTATGCTACATGCATTGAAATTTAAATGGTCGTTGTTAACCCTAGAAATAAACTAATACTTATGAAATTTGTTGAGTTATATGGAACATGGTTGATTTATGTTTTAAGTTGGAAATGGATGAATATGATTATGGGTCGCGTTATTGGCAATTAGTGGGTGATGGTTTCGATACATGGTTTAATTCAAATAGTTAATGGGAAGCTTGCTAGTGTGTACTAAGGAATTAATTGAGTGGGGGTGGAGGTGACATGCATTTATTGCATGTCACCCTTACTCTTTCCACTAGACACCACCCTAGTCAGGTTATTTTTCAACTTTGTTTGTTGTGGTTAGGTTTCGACTTTCAAGCAGAGGGAGAACTGCTCATCCAACTCATATTTTTAAGGTGCTCTTGCTTATAGGTATGCCTTTTTTCCATCCATGAATTTTTTATGGTTATGAAATAGATAGTGGCTCGGTATGTATGGGTTTGTGCTTTCCTTAAGTTTGGAAATTGTGCAAATTGGTGATATTTTTCTAGAATGGATGGTTGGTGTGGATTTCCTTGCAGTAATGTTGGAGTCACAGTTTTTCTGGGTACTAAAAACCATGAAGGCCTCTGTCATCCTTGCTGGTCTTGGTTAAATTTTTTTTTTATTCGGTCTAGATTGGTTGGTCATCCCCACATTTTCTTATCACTTTACCTGGTCGTTTGTTGTTATGGGGTTTACTGGGTTTGAAATTCATTGTGTCACTGTGCTTTTCTTCACTTGGGTATGAGTTTGTTCATGTTACTAATGTTGTGCAGTGGGTTGTGATGGGTTTTTTTCCAAAGGGATTGCTTAAGGTGATTGTTATTTCCCGTCCCTATCCTATCTCATCATTCTCTGGTTGATTGGGAAACCCACCAGGGTAATACCCTGCGTGTTCTAAGTCTTGTTACAAGGTCAAAATGGAGCTTGTCTTCTATGTTCATAGCCTCTCCTATCACGGGAATTGTCACCCAGTCTACAAAGACATTTTTGGTATACCTTGTGTGTGCACCATTGGTCTCAGAGGTTCTCACCTAATGTTGGGGGGTGACTCCATGTCTCCCTGTGTTGGTCCACAGGGCCAATCCTTGATTACTCAAAGCTTGGTTTTGATAAAGGAAACCCATTATGCCATGTTGGATACATGGTCGATGGTTATGAATTGGTGACGCATCATCGATAATGTTCTATTGTTAACTCATCTCTGTTCATTATCCTTACAATGTTTTTTTACTTAGTCACTGCAATTGGTTATTATGACAGTCTAATTGATAAGCTCGACATTGAAATTGGTTGATTGAAGAATGGGGTTGATACACAGTCAATGTCTTTTGCAATGGGATTCTTGAAATGTTAACTTAGCATTAGTTTACAATCGATTAATGATGCTTTGGGCGTGATGCATTGGTATGTGTGGCGTTCCTACAACATGAGTCAATGATTATAGTGACTATGTGTTTTTAATTTCCAAATGGTTATTGAAATTGGGATGAATATGGAATTTCCATCCACTGTATATGATATGGTTATTTGATTGCATCATCAGAGAGGGTCACAGGTTTCAAATATGGTTTTGTTTCAATTCGATCAATTATGTTATGAGATCAAGCATAATGTTGTTACATCATTATATTGATTGATAGCACAACATTATGGATGTTTAAATTCAGAGTGCTTGAACACTTATAGTCACATTAATACTCTAAGTTTTGTTGAATGGTCTGTGTATTCCAAGCATAGTGTGAGTTTAAATGTTGATTGATGTATGTGTGTTTAAGTGGCAAGTCAAGATCTTTACAATTATAATATGGATCGTTGTGTTTGACTGTCCACTATGTAGGCTTAATGAATATCATAAATTTTAACAGTGATAGGCACAGGTGTTATGGTAGTATGATATCATTACAATTTAATTATAGGTGGAATTGAGGGATTAAATCATGAATGCTTTATGTGTCAGTGTTGACAGAAGGTGGTTGAGTTTTTATAGTAAACACAGTGGAATTAAGTGACTGGTTATTCATTTGGGAATTGTTTTAAAATATTAAATGGATAAATGAGAAGAACAAAACTCCCCTACAAGTTGTGTGGAATGCATTCTATCTTGTTTGATGACATTGTGTTAAGTATTTTATTTCAAACAATGAGCAAGTTAATGCACATAATTGTTTGAATTGTGCACAGTAATTGTTTTTGGGGTCACAGTGGTCATTTGGTTGGTGTATTTCCTTTTACATAATGGTTTTATGGATTACTTAATTAAATGTTATGAATAGTAACTTCTCTCTTTCCCTCATTATTTCACTTTATGCTAATTACAATCCCATCGCCTTCCCACATTCATTTTTCACTCCATGTTCTAAAATTTAATTACAATCAAGAAGAATTTTGTATTGAAACAGTTTAAAGTCACATTTTCTTGGTTGGATTATAGTGATGTTTTCTTTGGTTTTCATTACAGTTGATTGTTTGTGGTATTTGAGCAGTATCCTTGTTTCGTTTCCCCCTCATTATATCATGTTTCGCTCAATACAAACCCCTCACATATCCTAGGACCTTTTTTTCACCCCCTGCTCATTGACAACTGTTAAACAATTTATATGGATTGGATTTCATGAGTCTGATATGTTGTTGAGCCAAAATCTATTTCATATTTTTAAAGAGTTATCATGTATGGTTGTTAAAAGGACTATTTTCTATTCAATCATGCATCCAGGAATGATCTTTTTCAGCTGAGGTAGCCATGGCAGAGGCAACTGAGGGAGAGATAATTGGAACAAAGGCCCAAGAAGGCCAAGATTCTCCATACACTTTTACGCTGACTCACAAGAGTTAGGCCAGTTGTTTCAGGCTGGATTTTTCAATTGGATTGGGCAAGGAGTGGTCCAACCTAGGCCTGAAATGCCTCCCTTCCAAGATCCACAAGCCCCTAGTATTCTCGTGCCTCCTCATGTCTCATTGCAACCCGAGGTTCTCGAAAATGACAGATGGAAAGAGATTGTCCACCCAGCAGTCTCCCAACATCGTTGCTAGACCAATTTGTCCTTACCTACTCCCCTTCTTATTAACCAAATTGCCCAAGCTACACCTATCCACTCACCAGTTCAGTCCTCCCATGCTAGCAAAATGTTGAAAACCGAGGCCCACCATGCCCTTGATAAAGGAAAATCCACTGTTGTCCCTTCCTCACCCTCCAATGGCTCTGATAAATCCATGTCTTCCCAGATGCATTTGAGGGATGATTGTTCTCACGTGATCAGCGAGATTAGGCCTAAAGGCTCAACTCAGCCAAAGGAAAATTCAGGAAAATCAAAGGGTGACAACAACAATCAAGGAAACATTGCATCTCAGAGTGGGAAATATGGTTTTTGAGTTTTTATGTTATTTATTGTTGATGACATTTGACTTCAAAAGTTTTGGACAACATGTTTTCTTTGGATATATAAGTAATATATTTTTTGAAAATAATTTCAAATATCAATGAGATAAATTGTCAAATGTTAATGTGATGATGGGAGTCACAAGGAGGGGTGTTTTTCTTAACTAACTAGTTATTTTATGATTGTTATGAGCTAAAGGGAGTCACAAGGGGTCCCACCTACTAGTTATTATTTATTTATAACCCTTATTATGATTATTACTTTTCCCCCTAACTAAAAGTTGGTTGAGTCTTTAGTTAACTTAACTAATGAGGTAGTTCAACTACTTCAACCAATTCTAATTTGCTTAAAGGAAAAAGGAAAGGGAGGAACAAGTGGAGGATAGAAGGAGAATCATACTAAGGTTTTATATTTGATTTTATGTTGAGATAGTTCAATTTTCATTCATTCCTTAATTTATCATAGGCCTAATTTTTTTTTATGATAGTAGGGTCTTATTGTAGACAGCAATATTCGGGCTAAATTACATCATTTAAACACTTGTTTTTCAGAGGTGTTGATCTATCTTTGATAGTCTATGTAGACTTGTCTGTTTGTGAATTAGTTTTCATGACTGATAAAGGCTATTGTGCAGAGCCGAGTGGGAAACCATCTGTGGCAAGCTGATCCATATTTTAGAGTTCAGTTTTTTATTTTTTGTCAGAGGTAATTTTATATGTGTAACAACCAAATAATTCTAAACAGTATTTATTTCCATAAACAATTTATTGAATAACTGAAAACATTAACTTCATAGCATACTATTGATTTTCGTTACAGCAACATCAGTAATTTAGATTTATCCAGATTAACGGTT
>ML777518.1:601325-676322 GCA_009831015.1 Picea engelmannii
GAAAAACTGCCCAAAACTAATGTCCACCCTGCCAACTAGGAAAACGACCTAGCTCCAGGATATCTACGGATATCCTGGCCCCCGTGCCCAAAACCTCTAGCAACGCAGTGGCTCAACTGATCAATATCATAGTTCAGAACACTTTGTTCCTTGCTCACAGCAAGCCAACAGTCCACAAAATATCACAGGCTCACAGCCAATACGCAGAATCTCTGCTCACGGCGAAACACAGCCGTCCACAGCATCCATTCCGTCCCCTCACGTCGAATGGTGCTCTCATCCCCCTCTTTCCACCCTTATTCCTCCCGACCGCCTCATGCATTTACTCTCCCCCCCCCTCCATACTCCTTCCATAAATGTTTTATCTTCTCGGGATTTCTGGCTTCTTGCCCTGCATACGCAACCATTTTATATCATTTTCATTGATCCTTTAAATTATATTTCTCAGGTCTTTAAATGTGATCTATAATTAAATTATTACTTGGTTAACCATAATTACTTTCCTTAATTAATTTTACTTTATGATCTTTAAACATTTATTTAATTAGGGTCGTTACAACATGTTCCATCGGGGATGTCTAAGTTTGAATTTGGTCCGAAATTTCTGCATGAAAGTTTGTAAAAATAATGACTCTTTGGTGAATTGGAATGAAATAAAAGATTTTGTTATGTCTCATATGTCTTTATTATCATCTTGGTGTCTTTACTTCTGTCTCTACATTTATTTCAGTAACTATTATATTCAGAAAACCATATTAAAATGAATATTTCAGCAAGATTTTAATTGTGAAAAATACTAGCCTAAGCACTTGTAATCAATACTTGTGAGTTAGGATTTTATTTTTGATGGCTATAAACATAGGGTGATATTCTCGTTTATTTTTCTTTATCCAAGCAGAATCTGAAAATACTTGAGTAAGATCATTTCATATATTTTCCTCAACAGCCTATCAGAAAACACACAACCCATCAAGTAAACCATAGAGTCATCAAGTCAAAGTGTCCATAAAATCATTTTTCTTGTGGTTTTCACCATTCTTACTCATTTCTCTTAGGGATTCAATTTAAAGGTTTCTAATTAGGGCTTCAAACTCAAAGCACAATAACCAAGGTTTTGGACATTTGCACAACAGCTAGAATTGATGTGCATGTAAGGATTTTTCATATGATTTAAAATTTGACCATGACATTCATGAATCAAAAACCATGGTGATTTTGAATCTTCTAATGATCAATGATTATTCAGATATGATGGTTGATTGAAATTGTAAGATGCTTAATTATCATTATGTTTGGAGATGGTGTTTCTTTATTATATTTGATGTATTTGCATTATGGTCAGGTTGAGTTTCATGTATGATCTGAAATAACATTTTTGTGAAAAAATAATTTTTTTATTATTTTTCATGATGTCGAGTCTTTAACAAGTCTCAAGCCAACATTGACTATCAATCAAAATGAGTAGAGTATGGTGAATTTGGTTTATACTACATCCAAAATAAAATTATTTTCATCTCTTGTTGTCCCCAATAGATAGCAATGACATACACCCCACACAGCCCTTTGCAATCTTGACAAACAACAAATATTCAAAATAATGACAACACGAAACATTTAAAGATTTAACATTCTTGCAAAAATAAGTTATCTACTTAGTCTATGGCTTATTCACCTCTTTCCAAGTGTAGGTGAAACTTCGGTCATATCGTTAGTCAAAGACTATCTTTGGTGTCGACGATATTTTAGTTGTCAATCTCTTAGGATCTTCTATGAAGAGATCAAGAATAACTTAGTTATGCTCATTTGCTAAATGAAACGGGATATAGATAACAAACAAAAAGACCAAATAAATATTTTTTTTTTAAAATCAACCATCAAAGCATTCCATGTGAAAACAAATTCCCATAGAATTGGAGAATCTCTCTTGTCAAATTACTTCCCTTACTGTTATCATCCTTCAAAGTACAAAATTTGAAGTGTTAGAGAGAGGCTTAGAGCCTTCTTATGTTAGTCTAGTTTGGATAGAAATATCTTATCCTAGAGAATATATTTTGAAAAGGATCGTGCATGACTCTTCAGCAATGGCAATCAGAAACCAAAAAACACAACCTAAAGATCATCTTAAGCTTATAGGTAGGTTTGTATATATGGATATCTATTTGTACATTCCCAAAAAACATTTTCAATTCATTTTACTTTGTTTTTCAATAATGTTTCAATTTTCTGCAAGTATATTTCATATCTTGGAAATACTATCATTGTCATCACATGTTCTCGATTTGCGATTGGTTATAGTGCACCAAACATAGACTACTCATATCTATTTACTATAACTAATGATGAATTGGTAGCTCAAACATCAAAAGGTGTGATCATTTCATTCTATTCATACAATTGTTTCAATTCGTTGCATCCTACTCTACTAAAAATACTAATACCACTATATCATTTTACTACAACAAGTGTTATTCCTTGCATATCTTTCTTGCATTACACACCACCTATGGATAAAAACAAATTGTCAATTTTAGTTTGAAAGAAGGTATAATGCATTTTCTATCATTTAAATTTTCACATGAGATAGGGGATCTATTTGAGGGAAATGTCTTGGTCATATGGACTCATTTTCACTAAGCAAATAAATCCACCTTCCAAAAGAGACTAGTTCATTCCAAAAAAAATTATAGACACGAAAAAATAACAATATTGTCAATGTTTCCATACCTTGCTTCATTCCATACTTGACATCTGTCATGATTGTATAAATCAAAAACTTTGGTTTGTTTTTCAAAAACACATTTTAGTGAGGGGATGCATAATCTTGTATAGTACTGAAATTAGATAGTATAATTAGGCATATCATTCACACTTTCAACACTCACAAGCTTGCACTTAACATCAACAGGTATGTCCTCATTCAATCAAATGACAAATACCATGTTATATATATTAGTTCCATTGTCACCATATTTCATTAAAATAATAGTCATTATGAAATGAATCTAAAATACTAAAAATAATATGATTAAAGTATACCAATAGTAACCATCATGTGTTAAAAATGATCCCTACTTTTCTTTCATTTGTGTGCATTGTCTTGACCTTCTTAAGCACAAATAATAATATGGAATATTTCTTCTAAGAGAAAAAAGTTACATGCCTTTCGGCTCTAGCTCAAATGCTCATATAAATAATTATACTAGAAAGTACAAGAATAATTAGCATGCATCAATTTTCCAATGTACTTGTTCAAAATGTCACTTACAATGACTCAAAAGGAATTTACAACCTACACACTGAAATGACAACTTTCATTGACTTGCTAAATTACCATATCACACAAAAGAAGTTGGAGTTTTTTGTCAACAACATCATTCAACTACTAATTAGTTTCTCATCATCCTTGTTACCAGGTTCATTTTTCCATTGTACTTGTTCAAAATGTCACCTACAATGGCTCAAAAGGAATTTACAACCTACACACTAAAATGACAACTTTCATTGACTTGCTAAATTACCATATCACACAAGAGAAGTTAAAGTTTTTTTTTGTCAACATCATCATTCAACTACTAATTAGTTTCTCAGCATCCTTGCTACCAGGTTCATTACACTCCCCATAATCTAAAGGTGTTCACTTCATTCTCCAAAATACTTTTAACTAACATAAATTATCTCCATATAAATATATGAGTTATAAAAAAAGAAAAATAAGAAAATATTACCTCCATTTAAACCATTTTGTAGTGGTTATAAGTTTGTAGTTCCAACATCTTTTCTTCTATTGAATGAACTAATTCTTTATGCCCATTTTCAAGGAAACAAATCATATTTTTACAATCATATCTTGGAAAATTCATAGTTGAGGAAAAAAAATACAAAGATCATTTGCACATTCCATAAGCCCCTACAATCATATCTTGGAAAATTCATAGTTGAGGAAAAAAAATACAAAGCTCATTTGCACATTCCATAAGCCCCTACTAGAAATATTTACAAAGTCGACAAAATTATCTTATGACTAATATGAAAAAGACGTAATTATGGCTTTGTCTGATCTACAAAAATTAGTATATAAAGGTCATTCAAATTGTTAGTATACAATGTCTACAAAAATTTTATATGTAAAGGTCATTCAAATTATTAGTGTATAATGTCGATGTGAGTTTGAAATAACTTTAAGATTTTGTGTCACTTTCAATTCTATAAATGAAACAATATACTATTAAAAAAAAAAATCTTAAACTTACTCTTTTGCAAACAACATTATAGATATGCAAGCCTATGAACTTGAATTTCTCTAATAATACAACTAACTTATTAATACACAACTAACTTATTAATGAGATTTCATTTTTACATATTAAATATTTCAATTTAACATTTGAAAAACATTTAATTTCAAATGTTCAATCTACTAGAAATGCATATATTTCTATTTATTACCATGGTTTGCAGTTTACATTATAAAATTACTAGCTTATTTCAATCAAACACAAGTTCCAATTTTTCAACCTAAAATAACCTATTCTTTCTTGAAATCAATGATTCAAACTTTCATGATGATCATTATTCATATATCTCATTAAATACTTCATCTTATCCATATATGTGTTATTTTTTTTTGTTACTAAGCATTCATTTAACTTAATTTAACTTAAATTTTCAAAGATAATATTTTTCAATGCTTATATATACACATAACTCCATTGTTTAGGCATGTTACATACCACTTCCTTTATTGTTTTTTCCTAAATTTTCTCAATATTTAAACATGGAATATCTATGTAGTCATATGGTAAAGTTAAAAAATATTATTTGCTTAAGGTTTTCTTCTTGCACGTAGAGAAATGTACTTAACATGTTTATTTTTTTATTATATATTATGTCCATCCTTTCAGAGATCATTCCAAAAGTAATATCTACTTAAGGAGAGTTATCTATCATGGTGTTGTCACTTTCATGGAATTTATACAACATTGTTGGCTCAGTTTCCTTGTAAACCTTTTTTCAAGCAAGGCAAGGCCCTGTTTGACTTTGTAATATTTCTTCATAGATATTTTGAATGCTTGTTTTCCTATGGTTATGTTGATAGAATTGCAACTTTGTTGAAGAAAATT
Source organism: Picea engelmannii (assembly GCA_009831015.1). NCBI lineage: Eukaryota > Viridiplantae > Streptophyta > Pinopsida > Pinales > Pinaceae > Picea > Picea engelmannii. Next base: position 606,446 of record ML777518.1, read on the forward strand.
GTTTGTGAATTCTAAGATGTTTCATAGTTGCTAAAATCCAATTTTAATAGAATGTAATCATGTAGCGAAATGATGTAGGTTGGTACTCCATTTTAAGGTATTAATATTTTCATTTCAATTGAATACTTGTAATATTTTGAATTGTCATTTTTCTATGGCAATGTTCAGAATATTTCAAAATTGATGAAGACCATATTTTTTTATATCACAATTTCGTTACTCCACTAATAACAACACCTTTCCACATTGCTAATATATGGATTCTAGTATTTTACTTTCTACCATGACGATTTTGACTTCAATTAGGTTCTTATTTCTCCCATGTTCTACATGCTTTCAATTTTCATGTAATAGAATAAGTTAATATCATCGCAAATTTGTTAATAACCATGTTTTTTTTTCATTATATGATGTTTGGAATCCTATCATTATGACATATAGTCAATTTTTATAATGTAAAATAGAATTGAATTCACAAAATTTTCCAATGTAATGTTGATCAATATCTATAAGATTGACTCATCCTCATTTCCTCTCATCTTAATCACCCCATTGATGATCTCTGTAAGATGGACTCATTATCATTATTATTAAAATTAAAATTATTTTTTGGTATTACAATATTTAAAGATATTAAAAACCAAAAACAACTCAATAAATAATAATGGGAGGAATTCATTCTTTCATTCTTCCAATGTTTACTTCACATTTTTTGTTAATTGAAAGATAGATGTAATCTTCTTAAAAAAAAAAAAAACTTGTTAATTGCAATAAAGTAGCAAGGTGCTCTATAACTTAGTATGGGGGAGATGTTGAGGTGTTAGAATTATGTTAAATAAAGTTACAATAAAAAAAAATTATTAATTATATCTAGAGTATATTGATTCTCTACTACCCAATATGGAGTAGATGTTGAGTTGTTAGCATTAAGTTAAATAAAACTACATTTTAAAAAAATAATGTGGAATTAATTAAAAAAAACAATATAATAAAAATAAAATTGGTTGAGTTGGAAAAACAAATACACTTACCATATAAAACTTGACATGAAATTAAAAAATTTAAAAAAAAATTACACCTTAATAAATTAAATCTCTCTAATAATACTTGATAAATCAAAATTTAATATATCTAAACTAATTAAAATATAATTTTACATTTATTAAAATATAAAAATGATACTTGATAAATCAGGATTTAATAAATCTAAACTAATTATAATATAATTTTACATTTATTAAAATATAAACCTAATATTTTTGTAAATACTAAATAATGTACCCAAAACATATTTCAAGTATAGCAAAGTAATATAAAACCAATTATTTGAGAATAAAAGTGGCAGCTAGAGAGCATGAGACAAAGAGTTAAAATTAATTGCATAAAAGTTTAATAAACGTTGTCCTTCTCTATCATACATTTCCTTGCTGCATCTAAACGAATATAATATTTTAACCATGATGAGATATATGATGCAATTTCCTTTTTTAATATTTCCTTTTTAAATAATAAGAAATATGACAATATCAAACCATTATGATATTCCTCCTCACATTTACATAAAGAACACCATCCAGGATGTTCAATCTTCCTTTTTTTCATAAAATCCCAATTCATAACTTTTTAACCATCAAACACCACATAAAAAGCTTTAATTTTGGTGGGAATCTTAACTTCCAAGTCTCTTTCCACCACCACTCTGGCTCCGCTTTCCACCACCACTCTGGCTCCCTGAGGTGGTGATCTAAGTTTAGATTCACATAACCGTCTTTTGGTGTATAAATTCCAAAAGGATTTGAATCCCAAATTAATTCATCTTCCCTGTCCACTATTCTCACATGAGGGAATTTTAAAGCTCTTGTGTAATTTCCCCATTGAATTTCATCACCATATTCCAGACCCAATTGGGGGAGAGATTTCCACTCCTGTGACCAAAGAGTGGTAAGATATGGATCCCTAATTTGACTTAAAAATAAAAACCCTTTATTATTTAGACTTTGGATTAAATTTTCTTAAAGTATATGAGATCCCCTACAGCCTGGCCATGGGTCCCTATTGATCCTCACTTGAGATCCTTTACTCATTCACCAATCAAGACTATCTCGAATAACATCAAAAGAGGAAACCAATTCTTTCCAAATAATGGAGGTTGAGGGAAGCTTCTTCAGAGGGTTTCTAATTCAATCCTAAATAGAACAAGGTCTAATATATTTTTGTATCACCACCTGAGTCCATAAACGGTTTGTTGTAATGATCCTCTAGGATGACTTTTCAGTCAGAGTTTTTCCAAAATGGAAAATATTCTTCAAACCCACCCTCCTAAATCTTTTGGGAGGGCCAAGGATGACCATTTAACCCAAGTGATAACCTCTTTGTCTTTTTCCCCCTGCAAAAGAATTTCGAACACAAATTTATAATATTTTCCACAATACAGTTAGGGATCCATGATAAGGACATCCAATAGATAGGTATATCCTCTAGAACCGATTTGACCAAAACTAGTCTTCCTGCCTAAGAGAACCATTTAAAGCTCCATATATTTAGTCTTTTCTCCATACTAGCTAACAAAGACATCCAATTCACCTTATTATATCTATTTGGTTTAAAGATGAAAAACCAGATATTTCAGACCATCTCTTATCCCTTTTATCTCAAATGGGAAGAAATTCCTATACTCCTCTATCTCTACTTCATACAAATTATGCATAATTATCATGGATTCACCACTATTGATCACTATTCCAGTAGCTACGTTGAACATATCCAAAATGTCACGAAGTTTTCATGCATCCCTTCTTGATCCATTGCAAAAAATAATAACATCATCAACAAAAAGTAGGTGAGTGACTCTAAGGGTAGGTGAAATAGAAATACCTTCAAAATCCACGTTTGATTTTGTTGATTCTAGTGCTCTACTTAAGCCTTCTACAACTAAAAGGAAAAGAAGGGGTGATAGTGGGCAACCATTATGAACACCATGCTATGCTCTGAAGATAGGGGAAGTAGGGCCATTTATCAGCACTACAAAAGAGGAAGAATAAATACAACACATCACCCATCCGATAAAATCAACTTTAAAACCAATATGGGTGAGAAGCACATGAATGTATAACCAATTAACCCAGTCATATGCCTTTGAAAAAACATTTTTTAGGACTTCCCCTTTTAACTTCTTTGTTTTGATACAGTGGATCCCTTCCTGAGCCACTCCAATGGCTTCATGAATTTTTCACCCCTCTAAGAAACCAAACTTTTCTTTTGAGATTGAGATCAAGAAGACCTTTTTTAATCTTTGAGTTATCACCTTTTCCACTATCTTATAGATATATATTTACAAAGAGATAGGACTGAAATCATCCAAACTCTACGGAGAATTGGACTTTCGAATGAGTGCAATGAAATTTGAGTTTAATGTATCATGAAAATGACCTTTCATGTGAATGTGTTCTATCATTTCTAGAAATTCCTTCACTATTATATCAAAAAAATCCAAATAGAATTCAATAGTAGAATCATCTGGCCCTCGACTTTTATTTTTCTGGAAACTATGCAGGACTATTTTTAACTCATCCTCTAAAACTTCTTCCATAATTTTCCTATTGTCATCCTCCTCTATAAATCTGTGGAAGAAGAGGGAAAGACGTATAATCTCTGCCATATTGGTATGATTTGGGTCTTTGAAAATATTTTGAAAATGATTCTTTCCCAGCTAGACCAATTCCTTGAAAGAGGATACATCTCTACTTGAGGAGTATGAGAGTTTCCAAATGGTATTCCTGGTCTTCCAACCATTTGCAAAATCCCCCATAAATATTTTTTTATTTTCATCCCCACTGTTGAGCCACATAGCTCTACTTTTTTTCCACCACATCTCCTCATGATCCTTTAAAAGTTGTATTTTTTTCTTTTCCAGAACCATGGGATCCTCTTTCGAATTTGGTGTTACAAATCCTTCACCCTTATAGTCATAAAAATCTTGAAGAGCCTCCTTCGTTTCTTTTATTTATCTATCATCTCTCACTCTTTTTTCCTTTTCCCAAATGATCTCCCTCTGTTTGACCTTATTGAGGTTAGAAGAAAATTGAACTTTCACAACTACTTCTCCATCCTCTTATCATTTCTCCCAACTTTCCTTGACCAAATTCTGAAAACTCTCCTCCAAAACCCAAGAAGCGTTATATTTGAAAGGTCTTGGAGGCTTAATCAAACTCCAAGAATTTCAAGAAAATTGGGGGAGTGTTCATAGTCTCCACCAGTCCCAATCCACTGTTGAAAATGCAAAGGTTGGGTTAGAATAGGGTCTGCAACCATGAATCGATCTATTCTTTTTGTTATTTGATCTTCCCAAATCCTCGTATTCCTCCATGTTGTTGATAATTTGATTGGGGAAAGATACAACAAACCAACCTCTAAAATGAGGTGAAGAAAGAAATCAGAAACAGGGTGAGCTCACTCCTTGGGCCCCCAAACTTTAGTTGCCCCAAGGGAGAAATTTTGATCACCTCCTGTGATCAAATTGTCCTTCTTGAAGAAATATTTTTTAGAGAGAGCCTCCCAAAAGGGGACCCTATCCTGGAAAGTTCCATGTATATTGAGAATTGAGAAGATTCTACCCATATATGCACAAAATACATTTTCACCTATGCAAGACTCTGCACCCGAGAAGCTAAGTAGATTAATATTTACTCCAATCCTTCCAATAGCCACTCCTTTTGATCTTCCTTTTGCATATATACCAATAAATCCCCAATGAGGGAGTAAATACTCCATCATATTTGAAACCTCTTCAAAATCCACCATCGTTTCCTAAAGTAAACGAATGTTTGGTTGATATAATGACACCAACCTTTCTAAGGAATCTTTTTTAAGAGGTTCTTCCACACCTCAATAGTTTAGAGAAAACAATTTCATGGAGTAACCCCCGACCGGGGTTTCTTTTCTCTAAGTGCCCCCTATATATATATATATATATATTCCCACTGCTACATCCACCATAGATCTCTTCTATGGTTTATCAAGATAAGACATCCTATCCCTACCTTTGAATACTGAAGAACACCTTTGGGTCGATCCCAAGCCAGTTTTTTCAAGCCTGTAGACCCAAAAACCTTCCTATTCCTAATGTTATACACATTTTTTTCTCCTCTCAATCCAATGAGGACTTTGATTCTTCAATCGAGGGAGAAAATGATATAGATTCTAGGGATAACAACTTATCCGAACTAGAAAGAGGGGGCAGTGATGAGTGATCCTCAGTTATCATAGTGATGTTTGGGTGAGATGGAGGAGGGAAACCTATAGGAGGAGGAAATGGAAGGTGAAGAGGCTTGGGGAAAGACGAAGGGGAAGGTGAGGATGACAAAAATAAAATTACATTCCAATATTTTCCTAGAAAAAAAGAGAGTTAATCAAAATATTGATGGACTGAAGGCACAAAAAAGACATACCCTTAAGGGATGGACCTCGACCAATATATTTCCCTTAGGTAATGGGGGGATGAGAGAGACTAGGGTCTCCTTTAGCTAGCACCGCCAACATTGTTGAAGAGTCATAGTAAGCATCCAAAGTTGAACTAGTGCTCCCACAAAAAGGTCTCTTTTATGTATTGATAATCTCTTCTATTATCCTCGAGATAGATCTATCATTTTCCCGAGGATGTCCAAGAGATTCCTTCTCTGTGTTGAAAATCAATGGAGGTTTATTTTGATTTCTAGGTATGAAAGGTAAATAACATTGACTCACTGCATTCCCTTTCTCGTGGCACCTCCTACATCTAAAAGGCACACCCTTGTAGTCCAGATGTTGTTTGAAATATTTTTCACCTACTACCAGCTCAATGTCTTCCACCAATCCTTTTTGCGGGTTTATTTGCACCAATATGCGTGTAACATCCCTCCTTTATGACAAAAAATAGCAATGTAATTTTTTTTTTTGCATTAGGAATTTAGATCATCATAACATAAATTAATAGCATGTTACAAGCGACACATCATCGAAATCAATAACAACGCCAAACCAACACATAATCGTGACACATGATCACACATAAACATAAATAGAGACGCAGTTCAATACATCACAATCAACTGAAGTAGAAATATAAATAATGATAAACCATATCATTGAATAAAAATTACTACCCTCCCAACCTATTCTTCATAGTTAGGACCTCCAAGACACATAAGCAACGCTCAATCCTAGGATTCATCCGATTGATTTTGACCACATAAGGTCTTGGGGCTGGCCACTATTCTAAGGAACAAGGAGATGTATAAATCCCTTAATCAATCACAATTCATAACTCCGGTCTAGATTATCAATCATGCATCAACATTATTACATGATGCAAGAGTAATCTAACTACTAAAATTATCATGCATCAACTTTATTTAATGGAGCAAGACTAACTAATTTCTAAAACAATCATACATCAACATAATTAATGGCACAATAGAATCTGATTCTCGAATAGTTCATCTATACATTTCATATTAAAGAATATATTTCAGGAGTAAATAAGGCAATGACAAAATTCCATAGTCATTGTGAGAACCCAAAAGAAGATAAATTTTCCCAAGCTGTACATTAACTTTACACTACTGCATTATGTATCTTTCTATGAACTAATAAAATTCAGTCAGAATCATCCTTTCTTCACAGCGCAAGGAATAATTCAATTTATGCAGTCCATCAATCGTCGATAACTAATCATGATTGAGTAAGATAATCCTACATATGAATATTAAGAATCACTAGAGTATAAGTGAAATCTTATTCTCATGTCCAAAAAAAAAAGCTAACCAGAACAATTATAGTAGCATAAATAAAACTTGCATTCATCGATAACAACACATGACTTATCACTTGAATCATATTATTTTTTTTCACTATGCAACAACAAGAGATTTAGACCTAATAGCTATTGTTCTTCAGAAAATCTTAATTAATTCATAGTTCAAACATCAATAAATTACATGTGTCGAGAGATCATGTAAAATCGATTAATTTCATGCGACTCATATTAATCATGCGTACTCTATAACTGGTACGTAACAAAACTTGTTTTCAATTGAAGTCTATTATATAAATATAATTAGTATGTAACTCAAATCCTTTAATTAATTCTATTGTATTACGTCCCCAGACCATGTAAAATTCAATAATATGATGAGCTCATACTAACCATGATTATACTAGAAAAAGTAGATAACAAACTTATTTTTCAATTTAATTCTATCCAATTATACTAATTAACATGATTTAACATTAATAGAGGTTTATCCCCAAATATTCCAATTAGTAAATTAAAATAAAAGGGCTTAATAACTAATTTAGAGGGTAATTTTGGGGTGTAATTCCGTTCAGAAACGCCCGCAATAACGAATTCTGGGCTCCATCATTTGACAACGATTTACGCCTGTCGGTAAAATTCAGGGAGGTAAGCCCACAAGGGCAGCGACTGAGGTGGTTAAGACTGTGAGAAATCTCAACCAGCAAATAACGATGGAGCATCTCAGCGATGTCCCCACGAAAATCATAATTTCTTCCAAACATTACCTTTTTCATAACTGCAATAAAAATTTCGTGAAACTATTATGAACAATACTATTTAAATAAAACATCTAATTTGTAATCAATGTATCTGATTCAGACATTAACATTTAATAAAATATTTTATGTTATGATTAAAACGGTGGTGATCATCGCAAGCTTCTTCTACTACTTCCCTAGAATGGAAGAAATCTCTGCGTAAGAAAATATATATATATATATATATATATATATATATATATATATATATATATATATATAGGGTTTGTGAAATCTAGACGACAATCATGCTAACTTTTGATTTATAAAATAAAATACAGCCACTCTATAAACCTCCAAACATTGGGCTTTCCATTGAGTTTCCTCAAGACCACATAACGTTTAATTTCCGTTTTCAAATTTGTTTACATTGCAATTAAAATTAATTTCAGAAAACGTTGTTGAATATGAAGCAATCAAGAACATGTTCGTTATCTTTCGTTCAAATCTCTTAGAAATATATATTCAGAAAAGTGTACTTTGAATTGCCACGATTTTGTCTTGAAGCGCAAAGGTCCAAAAGGACTTGTCTAAATTTATATCAGAAATTCAACACCTTACAATAATTTTAAAAACTACAAAGATGTTCCTCCGCAAAGGCGCTTCCTCCGACCTTCTGCTTGCTAACCGTAAAGATCTCACTGGTACCTCCCAGCCAATGCTAGGGGTACTCTTCTTCCCCCATAGCCTCCTGAACTGCAAAGAAGCCACGCACACACACAACCAGAAATCATCTAGATCTCAGCTCACCTTGCAAGGTAGAGCCACCACTCTCTCTCAAGGTGGGTATCCCAACTCTCACAAGTAAAACCAGTCAAAAATTATGTAGAATAACCTTACCCATAACCAATGTTTTCTTTTTCTCATCTAGGCCATTTGTTTTATAGAATTTAATCGTGAAACATACCCACTTGCACAATTAATTTTCTTTTTAATTAAATAATTTAGAATTATTTCCCCCTTACACTTGTCATTATTTCCCTAAGTTGCACAAGTAAATCTAGATTTTGTTTTAATTAAAATCAATTTCCATCACCCTTTCTAAAAAAGCTCCTTAAATCACTCATAGTTGTCTCTTTATTCCCCTTATTTCCAATTAATGATTGACACCTTACTAATCTGATTTGAGTTAAAATATGATTCGTCTTTAGTTAGCCTAGCGTTAACTAGACTCTGGATTCCTTTCTATGCGTACACATTCTCTCCTCTTTGTTTCTTTCTTATTTTAAAAACTCCCTTTTAATATTTTCTTACATATATGTGCCTTAAATCAAATCATTAGGATTACTTCATTTTACTTAATTATTGTATTTATTTACCTCATTTCCCTTTTGATTTAGTTATTAATTTCAGTTTAACCTCTTTATTTACCTCATTCCCCTGGAGTCAACACTCCATTCGGTCGACCTTGTGAGAGACTAAGTGATTCTAAGGAATAAACCCTGCCTTATTGCACCCTCCTTCAAAATCTTCATGAGCAATTGTCTCAGTCTTCCCTCATGACATTGTATACCTCTCAAACTAGGTAATCATTAACCTACAATTCGAGCCACGATGGGAGGGATAGTAGGCTGTGACATGGACTCTACCACACCTCTCCCTCAATATTTGGTCTATGTGCATGGACCCTTTACTCCTTATGTGAGTCAAATTAGCAAGGATTTGTCATTCTGCATTCATCAATGAAACATTATCAATGATCCATATACAAAATCCTACTATAATCAATCATATGTCGCATATGCATATGCATAAATCAAAATGCTCAAACCAATACAATCCACTCCTTGACTCAATCCGGAGTCCAAGGAGGTCGATCGATGCCCTTGGCATCCTGTTGGCAGCCAATTCCCATTTTTATCCTATCCTTATAAGTTGCCTACACTAGTGTCTTGCAACCCTTGATTTTCATCGCAATCTTTGGAATAAAACAACACAATTATTTTGCGCACTTTCTTCTCGTTTTCACGACTGCAAGCGTGAAAACTTTGTTTTCGAAGTCACATTAAAATCGTCACTGGATTATTATGGTCACTCTTGTCTATTTGTTCATTGTGTTTCCAATTTAATTATAGTCGCACAGTTGGCAAGACACCAAGATCTTTACTCATTTGGCATTCTTTAATTGTTAATATGACTTCATTTTTACAAGACTATGATGATATCCTTATGATTGAGTTGTTGATACATTGGTGTTTTGATGTTCTATAGTCTTTCATCGATTTCTTTGACACATTGGTTTCATGAAAACACATTGACATTATGGTTAGACCCTTGGTATAAATCATTTCATACATATTTGATATGATCAAACCCTTGGTGTTGATTTCGAATCATTATTTTGGTTTTAAAAACTATGCTAAAACTATTGCTCGCGCAAATGTTTGGTCGACTTACCATAGATTTCATTGATTGTTTGAATGGAATGGTTTTTAACATATGCAATGGTGATTTGAATCATTATATGCGTCGTCGGATGTACATTGGGAAATGACTGTTTTGCATGGGCTGAGCTAGCTCCACCACCCTCGCACATTCGGGCATTAATGTCTTCCCCCTATCTCGGGTCACCTCTGTTAGTTTTCGAGTAAGCCTGTGAGATTTTCGATCTCGCGAATGCCCTGTCCAAACCCTTGCCCATTCACTCTGCTCACTGTGTGCCTCCGTCCATGGCACCTGTGGTGCGTGTAGAGCCAGATGGTAGCCAAACGCTGTTGCTATTCGATAATGCTCGCCAAGATTTGGAAAATAGTGGTTGGATGGTGTTTATACAGAGGTTCGAGAGTTTCAACCTTTCGGTTTCCCAACAATTCGCCCTCACCTTCGACGGGTGTAGGGCTAAGGTCGGAGACATACAGATCAAGCTCAATGAGGAATTCATGAGTTCAGCTACAACACTACCAGCGACAGGGAAAAGGTGGTTTAAAAATTCCAAAGTTGACGAGGTGTCGTGGCCTCTCATTTTCACGTCAAGGAAGATTGTTTCCTATGATAAAGGTATGCCTATCACTACCCTCAAACCCAGGTGGCACGATCTTTTGGTAATTTTTAAACAGTTTGTGACCTGCGAAGGTCGGTATGGCTTGGTATTTTTGTATCACCTTCGGTTGTTGATGAATTTTATAGGCTATCCCTTAAATATGCCACATTATCTCCTGCGTAGTCTTTACAATATGTCTAAAAGATTCAAGTGCAAAAAGGCCGATAGAAGCCTTTTCCATCATGGCTTGATTAAACTCGTTATCGTCCACCATTTGAGCCTTAAAGTCGACTGTTGGCAGGCCTTCCTATCTAGGAATGGATTTTCCGCCCTCGAGTCTGTCCAAGTGGACAAGTTTGTGGTTACAGAAACATTGGTTGGACCAGTCGTGCCACTTCACATCCTTCTACCCCCTGTCAAACCCTCGGATTGCCCTGACTTCGACCTATCTGATACTATAGCCAACCCGTGTACTAAAGACAAGACTGAGGCCATGAAGAAGCCTGTGAGAAAGAAAGGTAGAGGTGACAATCCTGTCAACAGTAAAAGGAAGAAACATGCTCGATGGATATCGAGATGTGCTAGGAACAAACCCAAGAAAAATGTTGACCAGAAACTTATCGTCCTGAGCGAGGACTCGGACTCCGATATTGAGCATTTCCTAGCTGAGGAGTACCCCTATTCTCATGGCCTATGCTCTAAGGAACCCTATGACTATGTCTCTAACTTACCTACGTGCCTCAAAAACGACCCTAACTACCCGGGAATCAAGCTGCACAAGGAAACCCCTGGTAACTTTAACAAACCCTCGCCTGTGATATCAAAGCCCGATCAATTACCATGTATCCAATGTAATGCTTGGCTAGAGCATTATTACACCGACGTTCCCCTGTTGCAATCAAATATCAAGTCGTTAGAGGAACGGGTGACAGTGTTGGCGAAGGAGAACGACAGGCTACAAGCTAATGAGAAGAAACAAAAACCCACCGGTTCGATTGTCTTCAGGAATGTCGAAGCAGCAACGGCCTTTGTCAATTAAAAATTATCATGACCGAGTTGCCCAGGTTTGTGTTTGGACATCGATTTTTCTTTGTGAGTTTACTTGAATTAATTTAATCGATTGGATTTTCTTTCAATTAGCTCTGTTCGTTTTAATACATTTGAAATGATTATGTTATAGTTTGATCATCAAAAATGATTTTGTTGTGGATCCTGTACAGTAGATTCGTTTTGCTAAACTCAAATATAGCTATGATTTCGTTATGTGATTTTGTGTTGCTCAGCTTAGTATAAGCGATTAAGTTGTTTGTGATTTTGTTTGGTTTGCTTTGAAACAAGTCTGTTTCGTTTTGAATAAATATTCTTGTTTGGATTCTGATTGCATTCGATCTGTATAGAGAGTTTCTTTGCTAAAATCATGTAGCTGTGTGTTGATTGATACGATTTAGCATATCGATTGTGGTGGATCTAATATAGTTCAATTGATTTCTTATGGTTCGATTTTGAAATGATTTTGTATGCTTGAATTAGCATGGTCTTTCATGTATGCAATGCATCAATATTAAAAGATTGGTTTGCTAAAATATTGTGGCGATTGATACGATTTTGCATAACGATTGTGTCAGCCCCAAACTGTTTCGATTCGTTCCTGTTTGATTTGATTTGCAAATGATTGTTGTGTGCCTTAAGTTATCATAATTACTAGTATGAGTTGGATTGGTATCGAAGATAGATTTGATACTCCTCTGTTAGTTTTGATTTTGAAAATCGATTCTGTCAAGATCAGATTGGAATATTTTGTCTCTATTGAATTTGTATCAAAGACTTGGCTAAATCGATTATAGACTATTTTGGAATTGGTTCAAGAGATGATTTCGTTGGTCCCCTAACTTTCTGTCTACTCCCAATTGGCAATAACAAACATTTGACATTTTGTATATATTCATGTCACCGTTCAGTTAAGAAACCACGATTTCGTTTGTTTCAATTTGCATACAAGTTTGCTTTTGTGTGGCATGAATGATTCGTTTGGTTTTGATTTAATAATTAAAGATTTGATTTAAATAAGTTGAATATAATTTTGTTAAGTTTTGGATTGATTTTAAAACGACTATGTGCTCAAATTAGACCAGCTACAGAATCGCAAGATTTTGTAGCTAGTCTTAAAAATTATATTTTTGTCAATTTTATCAATAAAACCTAATCTAAACTTATGTATTCTTGTCTACTTACAGGTACCTACGAATTTCATTGACAAATTGGACATGTTGTAGAATTTTAGATATAGTTTTCAGTTGTTAGCTTTAGTCAGAAATAGGGACTTGGGATATTATCCCCAGATGTTTTGTAAAACTGCTTTGATAATTCCTACAGGGATGTTTTACCCTGTGGGAGGTATTTAAATACTTGTTATTTTTTGTAATGAACCCATCATCATCACTGTTGGGAGAACCAAACTATGGATTTATAATAATATAGATTGGGATGAAAGTTGATGTCTTGTAACAGCTTTTGCTTGCAATATATCAAACTTTTGTTTCAAGTTTTCTCCATATCAGTTTGCAATTAATTATCGACTACTTTAGATATCGTAATTCGTTGCAGGTTGATGTGATTTGGTTTATATGTTGTCCGTATATGATATCTCTTAAATAAAAAAGTACAGCGATTACTCTATTTCAATTTAATGAATACAGGTTTATCTTTTTCGTTAATTGAATTGTTTTGTACAAATTTTGCACAAGGATTTATTTGACTGCGATAATTTGTTAATTATAAGATTGCTGTAATTTTTTATGTCTTGTTTGTCCTATCATTTATATTTGAAGAGCACAACTGCTTCTTGTTTACGATAAGCTCGTGGAGAATCTGGTGCGGGTTTCCTCCCACCGAATAGTTAAATCAACCATTGCATACAGGACAAACCTGAAGCGTTACTTCAGGTCAGTTTGTTATTCGTTATTTAATAGTTAGTTTACTAGTGTCATATAAGTAGTTTAGATAGATATATGTATAGTTCAGATTTATAGTTAGAGTTATTGTTTTATTTGCTTAGATTAGATAGTTTTTTTTAATTTCTTCCTCATAAAATTATAAAAAAAAAAATAGTTTCGTTGTCTTAGGACAGTTTACAAATGATTTTTGGAGGTTTTCATTTAAATCTGTAATCTGTAAATATTGTATATTTGTAATTGGATCTAATTCTGTTGATAATTGAACATTTAATTTTATAGAATTATAGTTGTATGATTTAGGTAATAGATTGTATATATGTAGTTTAGATTTGTTTATTAGTTTGTTTTAGTTATTGTGTTCATTTAGATTAATTCCTTAGTGTAGTTTTCTTTTGTTTTCCTAGGACTTAGATCGACCAACGGAGCCACTAAACTCGTCAGGGTGGTTCATCCCAAACGGCTTGGGTTATTTAGACAACCCCAGACCGGATCCACTCTTCCAGTTGGCGAGCGTTCATTTTCGCCCGTCAACAAATGGCGCTAGAAGGAGGGACTGAAATTTATTAATGGCACGAGGCGCTCGCAAGACTCCTCCACCACCTAATCGCTCACCTATAGTGACAAGAAGTCATTCGAATGACAACATTCCCCCTCAAATAGAAACCACATCAAACGACGATCCACGGATCACAGTTGAGCCAACAACCCCAAATCCTACAGGTGGTGACATACAAGAGATTGTCCGCCAATATCTCATAAGAACACATAGTGCCTTAGCCCGTTTGAGGCAACCAAATCGACCTTTGGACCAACCTTTAGATTTCTCTGATATCAGAGAACAACTCGGAGGCACTAACCTCACTGTGAACCCTACAAATCCAATCCTCACTCCTGCTACAGGAGGATCTGGAATACCTCCCTCACCACCTCCATCATCCCCTTCTTCTTCGGGAGAAGACTCTTCTGACAAAGGCAGTTCCCCTTCTCAGCCTTCCACACCAACTACACCAATGGCCAACTAGAACAATCCTGCTAGACCTTGGCTCGACCAGGATGCGGTAGCCATACCTGGAGATCAACATCCCTTACCTAAACATCCGGAGAAGTGGCTTCCCAAGTTTGACCCTGACTCTAAACAGATCGCAGAAGATCACATTAAAAATGTTATGTTAGCCATTAGACTCCGTAATGTCAAGCATGAAGACGTAGTCTGTAGGTTGTTCCCCTACACTTTTGAGGGCAATGCATCTACTTGGTACTTTTCCCAACAACCCCATACCATCGTGTCTTGGGAAAAGTTTGAGTCATGCTTTTTGGAAAAGTTCGGAGATGATAAAACTCCAGAAGTCCTAGTTATGGAGATTTCTAGCTTAAGAATGAACCCAAAAGACAAAATTAAAGACTTTAATCAAAGATTCTTAACACTTAAGAACCGAATCCCTACGGATTCTATGCCTGCCGAGAATCTTATCATAGCATACTATACGAAAGCCCTGCATCAAAGTATAGCCATTTGGGTTAAACGATCTAAGAAATCCACGTTTTTAGAGGCCTTCAAGGAATCCAGCCAGATTGAAAATGACATACTTAGTTTAAAATACACTACTAGCAACAAAACAGAAACTAGTTCTTCTTCCAAAAAGAAGATCGAAATCCTCCCTAGACCTACTCAAAATAAAACACAACCTGAAAGCTTTGAGTTAGAAAACTTAACTAAAGTTGTTCAAAAACTGTCAAATCAAGTTATAGATTTGAAAAGGACAATCGAAGAAGCTTCTTCGAGCAAAGGACCTTACAAAACCCCGTTCAGGAAGCCTTTTCCCACAAACCGGCCTAATCCAACTACTGAGGGCCTTAATCTAGAAAGTCTGCAATACGCCCTTCAAACAATTCTAGAAGCCCAGGATAACTTGATGCCTCCTGAGATTTCTGAGGAGGTTGTTGAACAAGAGAATGATCAAGAAGAAGAATCTTCTCTGAACATTTTCGGACACTTATCGGATAGTATCTTTCAAGCTAACTTAGAGACAGTTCATCCCTATAATACTAGGAGTAAGACAGCAAACAAACCTTCTTCCGAAAACACTACGATTTTGCCTCCAAAGTAATATAAACTAGCTAAGACTAAACAAAGTTATGTAAGCCCCAACTTAGATTATGATTTATTTGAAGATCCTAAAAAGTTAAGGGCTAATATTTCCGTTTATGAAATGTTAAAATTTCCATTTTTGTTCCAAAAGATGTTACAGAATATCGCAGAGAATGGCAAAAATGGTAATTCAAACAATAACAAGGTTGTTTAGAACAAAGTTCCTCAAAAGACTTCGGCTAAAAATAATATTGATCCTCAAGACAAAGGAAGTCTTCCTGTAAATAATGTAAATAATGTAGATAAAGTAGCTTTAGAAACTGCGAGTAAAAAACCACAAGCTACCACCCTTAACACTCGCAGAAATGTACCTCCATTTTTGTTAACTTTCGAAATCTTTAATAGAAATGTACACAATTGTATGGTAGACTCAGGAGCGTCATCCAATGTGATGCCATGGTCTGTATGTCAGAAGATTAATGCTGAGGTTGAACCATCCACTTTAAAAATCATCCAACTTGATCGAACCAGTGTTAAAGTTGTAGGCGAGTTAAGGAATATGCTTATAAGATTATCGTCTAACCCCAAAGTTCATCAGGTTATTGATATTATTGTTGTGGATATTCCAGAAGTGTATGGTCTTTTTTTAAGTAGGGACTGGTTCGAGCAGCTACACGGCTATTTCGTGACAGATTGGTGTCACCTATGGATTCCCAAGAATGGCAAGCCCAACAAGATCAAGGTAAATCGTGAACGTTATCTTAAGTTCACGGTCACAGATCTGAACGATCCAAACGAACCATTTACACCGTCTGCTGATTCACCCAAAATACAAGGGATGGATACATTTTTCGGCAATTTCATGGCCGAGACTTCAGCTATCACCAATCCAGAACAACAGTCTGAGATTATAGAATATGTGCAGCCAGCAGCTTCTACACAATGGTCTCATACACCCGATAAAAATCAAATTTGGTCTCTTTATTTTGACGGGTCAAAGTCCAAGGAAGGAGCTGGTGCAGGCTGTGTTATTATTGATCCCTCAGGTAACAAAACCATGATTGCATGTAGGTTAGAATTTGAATGTACTAATAACACAGCAGAATATGAGGCTTTACTGCAGGGTCTCAGAAAAGATTTAGACATGAACATTCAAAACTTGACTGTCTTTGGCGATTCTGAAATCGTAGTTAGACAGGTAAGAGATTCTATCCACTGTATGTCTTCGCATCTTAAAAGCTACCAATCCGAGGTATGGAATTTAGTGAATAAACTTTATTCTTTCAATATAAATTATATTCCTAGATTGAATAATTATGAAGCTGATCTATTAGCTAACATAGCTTCTAAACTCTTTCCTGCAGAAGGCTTGTCCCCAGACACATTCTCCGTCGAATTGTTGTTCAGGCCATCCGTTCCCGACAACATCACGAACTAGAGAGTCTTCGACGACGATCAGCAGATTATTAGCTTCCTGCATATGGAAGAAATTTTTCAGGGCGCGGTGATCGACGAATGCACTCACGATGACAATTTGCACAATTTCACGGTAATACAAGATCCAAGAACTCCTGAATCTTCATCGGACATGGTAAATTTGATCCCTAAATCTATAGTTAGATTAGAGAAGTTTTATGATCTTCAAGATAAATTCAAAAAATCGGTCAACTGTAAAACCAATAGTTACTCGTTATCATATGAAAAAGTAAACTTAGGAACTAATGACAATCCGCATTGCATTAATTTAGGGGTTGGGTGTTCTGAACAAGAAAAAGATGCATTTATTAAATTATTCAAAGAATTTAAAGATGTTTTTGCATGGATGTATGATGACCTTAAAATTTTCAACCCCAACATCATACAACACGTCATTCCTATGAAACCCCAAACCTTACCCTTTCAACAGAAATTAAGAAAAATGCACCCTAAGCTCGAACCGACCGTCAAAAAAGAATTAAATAAACTCCTGAATGCTAAGATAATTTTTCCAGTTAGGCACACTCAATGGGTTTCTAACCTTGTCCTTGTCCAGAAGAAAAGTGGGGAAATTCGACTTTGCGTTGATTTCTGAAACCTTAATAGAGCGTCTGATAAAGACAACTATCCTGTCCCACCCATGGAATAGATCCTTCAACAGGTATCTGGTTTTGAAAGGCTATCCTTATTGGATGGTTTTTCGGGATACAACCAAGTCCTGATGTCTCCTCCAGACCAACTTAAAACTACCTTCCGCACTCCATGGGGCACCTACGCTTATCGAAAAATGCCCTTTGGATTGATTAATGCCGGTGACACTTTCCAGAGAGCGATGGACATTGCTTTTCGAGACTTAATCAATCATTCCGTCGTAGTTTACTTAGATGATGTTACTGTATTTTCAAAAAACAAAACTGATCATCTAGCTCATTTAAGAGTTGTTGTACAGCGATGTCGTAAATACAGCATCTCCTTGAATCCTAAAAAATCCATCTTTGCAGTAGAACAAGGTAAACTCCTAGGATTTATTGTGTCAAGAAAAGGAATGATTATCGACCCTGAAAGGACTCAATTCATTTCAAAACTTCCCCCTCCTACATCCAAAAAATCTATGCAGTCTTTCTTAGGCCAGATAAACTTCGTTAGGAGATTCGTCCCCAGTTTCTCCGAAATGGTCAGACCTTTACAGAATCTAATTAAGAAAGATGCACAATATCATTGGGGACCCTTAGAAAATCAAGATTGTAATGCAATAAAAAAGGCCATAATAGACGCTTCTTATCTCATGAGCTCCGACTTTTCACAAGACTTTACACTCTACACTTTTTCTTCTGACCGTTCCTACACTGTCGTCCTTACTCAAAAGAACACTGAAAACAATGAAGTACCCATTTCCTTTATGAGCTCTTCTTTCAAAGGCATGGAACTTAAGTACCCAGCAGTATATCAGCAAGCTTGCACTATTTTCAAAGCAGCCAAACACTTCCAGTCTTATCTTTTGAAATCTAGGACGAAAGTTATTGTCCCTTATCCAGTCGTTAGGAACCTATTAGTGCAGAAAGAACTAGAAGAAAAGAGGGCTAACTGGGTCACTTCTTTACAGGAGTACGACATAGAAATTACCCCAGCTCAGATAGTGAGAGGCCAAGGGTTATGAAAGTTAGTTGTTGATTCAATAGCAGGACAGCAAGAAGAAAGTGATAGGTCAAACCTAGGATAGCACGATCAAAATGCAATCTATTGTGCACAAAACTTTGTCAGTCTGTGGTATGACGATATACGATTTTGTCTTGAACATGGGTCAGCCCCCCATAACCTAGATCCCACTAAAAGAAGAGCGTTAAGATTAAAGTCTGTCTCCTTTCATTTGATTAATGGTATTTTGTTCCATCAAAATTTTGATGGCATACTGATGCGTTGTCTTGAGAAAGACGAAGCAGAAAAAGTCTTGCTAGAGTTGCATGCAGGAGAAGCTGGTGGTCATTTTGGTGGTGACACCACTACCCATAAAGTTTTGAGATACGTTTATTACTGACCCACACTTTTTCGAGACACCCATGCCTTGTGTCGTAAGTGTATTATTTGTCAAAAAGCATCAGGGCGGTTACAGAAAACAGCCTTTCCTTTGCAGCCCGTGTCAGTAGACTCTCCTTTTCAGTAGTGAGGCCTTGATATCATAGGTCCAATCAATCCACCCTCCTCACAGCAACACAATTTTATCATAACAGCCACAGATTACTTCACCAAGTGGTCTGAAGTTGCCGCATTAAGAACTGTAAATACCAGTCAGGTAATTGTCTTTTTAAATTCGAATATTATCACTCATTTTGGTATCCCTGACTGTTTAGTATTCGATAATGCTTCTTATTTTTCGTCTCTTGAGATGAGCAAGTTCGCTTTAGAAAAAGGAATTAAATTGAAGTATTCCGCTAGCTATTACCCACAGGGCAATGGATTGGCAGAGTCAACAAATAAGAATCTGATTAAAATCATCAAAAGAACAGTGTTTGAAAATAACAAAAACTGGCACAATGCACTGTTAAACGTGATTTGGGCTGATAGAGTAACACCAAAAATTGTTGTAGGTAACTCCCCCTTTTTCTTGTTTACGGGAGAGAAGCAATTCTGCCACCACATATTCTTCTTCCCTCACTACAGTTATCGCAGAAAATGAAAGAAGAAGACTTTCCCCCTTTGGAAAACCGAATTAACGCTTTGATGAAGCTAGAAGAGGTTAGAGCCCAAGATAAACGTAAGCTAGATCAACATCAACTAGTGGTCAAAAGCTGGTTCTATTCTAACTCTGCTTCTGATAAGAACTTCAAAGTAGGTGACCTCGTCTTGAAATGGGACAAACCGCATGAGGGAAAGGGAGAGCACACGAAATTTCAGAACTTATGGCTTGGATCATTTTTAATTGCTGAGAAGTTGGGTCCCAGCTCTTTCCGATTGCAGAATCTAGATGGGCAGCCTGACACCTATCCGGTGAATGGCCAAGCTCTGAAAAGATATTTTGCTTGATGACAACTCTTTGTATACTATGTACATATTTTTATTTTGTTTGTCTCTTTTTGTTGTTTTGGTTTTGATTTCTCCTTGGCGCTTATCAGTTTTTGTTTTTGGAAACACACACACCTGCATGGTGAGCTATTCGGACAAAGAAAACAGAAAATTCTTTCATTGAAATGACTGTTGAAAAATTGTGTAAACATCAATTGTATACTTCTGAAATTTACATCTGTGTTGGCAAAGACTGTGTTTGAAAGAAGTTAACTGATTTCCATCTATGAGTAAAGCCTATCACGATCATCTATTATCTTCTTACGTTGTCTCTGTTCCTTAAAGGAACGACTCGAAAGATGTCTCCCTGCCTTAGAAAGTTGGTTCTGTAAATAAACCATCTCTAGATATTAATGAAGGACAGTTCTAAAAAAGATTATGTTGAGGTCTGTAAAAAATATGTTAAAATATCATAATTTTCAGCATCACCCCGCTCGACTATATATCTTCAAAAAACAAAATAAATCATTAAAAGAGCTGTGGGAAGTGCTTGTAAACTCGTCGGGATGCTGAACAGGTCTGCTGGAAGCAGGTAAATGCATGCATGACGCCAAGACAACTTCGTCGGGGTACTGAATAGGCCTGTTGGCAGCGAAGCAATGTCGGGTATATGAAAATTCATAAATCTGAAACCTTTGACCTTAAAATGTCCTTTATTCTGATCTGGAACTTCTTGGCAGGATACGGATATCAGAGTGGGTTAAATTACAACCATGTCGAGGCTATGGATGCCTGCTGGCAGCAGTGGCTCTATCAACAGTATTGGAGATTTTATCTTTAATATCGTGGCTCGCCTATCTTAGGATTGTTATCAGTTTTCATCCTTTGAACACTGCTGGAATATTTGATCATTGATGATGTTTAAAAAAAAATTTGGTTATTTCTGTGGAATTATTCTTGTTATCTTAATCTAAATTCGTGCTTATGGCAGAGATAACTACTTCTACCAGTGTGTCGCCATTGTTGGCAGCCAATTTGCATTTTTATCTTATCCTTATAAACTGCCTACACCAATGTCTTGCAACCCTTGATTTTCATCACAATCTTTGGAATAAAACAACACTAGTATTTTGCGCACTTTGTTCTCGTTTTCACGACTGCAAGCGTGAAAAAATTGTTTTCGAAGTCACATTAAAATCGTCACTGGATTATTATGGTCAGTCTTGTCTATGTGTTCATTGTGTTTCCAATTTAATTATAGTCGCACAGTTGGCAAGCCACCAAGATCTTTACTCATTTGGCATTCTTTAATTGTTAATATGACTTCGTTTTTACAAGACTATGATGATATCCTTATGATCGAGTTTTTGATACATTGGTGTTTTGATGTTCTATAGTCTTTCATCGATTTCTTTGACACATTGGTTTCATGAAAACACATTGACATTGTGGTTAGACCCTTGGTATAAATCATTTCATACATATTTGATATGATCGAACCCTTGGTGTTGATTTTGAATCATTATTTTGGTTTTAAAAACTATGCTAAAACTATTGCTCGCGCAAATGTTTTGTCGACTTACCATAGATTTCATTGATTGTTTGAATGGCATGGTTTTTGACATATGCAATGGTGATTTGAATCGTTATATGCGTCGTCGATTGTACATTGGGAAATGATTGTTTTGCATGGGCTGAGCTAGCTCCACCACCCTCGCACATTCGGGCATTAATGCCTTCCCCCTATCCCGGGTCACCTCTGTTAGTTTTCGGGTAAGCCTATGATATTTTCGATCTCATGAATGCCATGTCCAAACCCTTGCCCGTTCACTCTGCTCACTGTGTGCCTCCGTCCATGGCACCTGTGGTGCATGTAGAGCCAGATGGTAGCCAATCTCTATTGCTATTCGATAATGCTCGCCAAGATTTGGAAAATAGTGGTTGGATGGTGTTTATACAGAGGTTCGATGGTTTCAACCTTTCGATTGCCCAACAATTCACCCTCACCTTCGACGGGTGTAGGGATAAGGTCGGAGACATACAGCTCAAGCTCAATGAGGAATTCATGAGTTCATCTACAGGACTACCAGCGACATGGCAAAGGTGGTTTAAAAATTCCAAAGTTGACAAGGTGTCGTGGCCTCTCCTTTTCACGTCAAGGAAGATTTTTTCCTGTGATAAAGGTATGCCTATCACTACCCTCAAACCCAGGTGGCACGATCTTTTGGTAATTGTTAAACAGTTTGTGACCTGCGAAGGTAGGTATGGCTTGGTATTTCTGTATCACCTTCGGTTGTTGATGAATTTTATAGGCTATCCCTTAAATATGCCACATTATCTCCTGCGTAGTCTTTACAAGATGTCTAAAAGATTCAAGCGCGAAAAGGCCGATAGCAGCCTATTCCATCATGGCTTGATTAAACTCGTTATCGTCCACCATTTGAGCCTTAAAGGCGACTGTTGGCAGGCCTTCCTATCTAGGAATGGATTTGCCACTCCCGAGTCTGTCCAAGTGGACAAGATTGTGGTTACAGAAACATTGGTTGGACTAGTCATGCCACTTCACATCCTTCTACCCCCTGTCAAACCCTCGGATTTCCCTGACTTCGACCTACCCGATACAATAGCCAACCCATGTACTAAATAAAAAACTGAGGCCATGAATAAGCATGTGACAAAGAAATGCAGAGGTGACAATGTTGTCAACAATAAGGGGAAGAAACATGCTCGATGGATATCGAGATGTCCCTTATCCAGCCGTTAGGAACCTGTTAGTGCAAAAATAACTAGGAGAAAAGAGGGCTAACTGGGTCACTTCTTTACAGGAGTACGACATAGAAATTACCCCAGCTCAAATAGTGAGAGGCCAAGGGTTATGCAAGTTAGTTGTTGATACAACAGAAGGACAGCAAGAAGAAAGTGATAGGTCAAACCTAGGGAAACACGATCAAAATGCAATCTGTTGTGCACAAAACTCTGTCAGTCCGTGGTATGATGATATAAGATTCTGTATTGAACATGGGTCAGCCCCCCGTCACCTGGATCCCACTAAAAGAAGAGAATTAAGATTAAAGTCTACCTCCTTTCATTTGATTAATGGTATTCTGTTTCGTCAAAATATTGATGGCGTACTGATGCGTTGTCTTGAGAAAGACGAAGCAGAAAAAGTCTTGCTAGAGTTGCATGCAGGAGAAGCTGGTGGCCATTTTGGTGGTGAAACCACTGCCCATAAAGTTTTGAGAGCCCGTTATTACTGGCCCACACTTTTTCAATACGCCCATGCCTTGTGTCGTAAGTGTATTATTTGTCAAAAAGCATCAGGGCAGTTATAGAAACCAGTCTTTCCTTTGCAGCATGTGTCAGTAGACTCTCCTTTTCAGCAGTGGGGCCTTGATATCATAGGTCCAATCAATCCGCCCTCCTCATAGCAGCACAAGTTTATCATAACAGCCACATATTACTTCACCAGGTGGTCTAAAGCTGCCACATTAAGAACTGTAAATACCAGTCAGGTAATTGCCTTTTTAAATTTGAATATTATCACTCGTTTTGGTATCCATGACTGTTTAGTATTCGATAACGCTTCTTATTTTTCGTCTCTTGAGATGAGAGAGTTCTCTTTAGAAAAAGGAATTAAATTTAAGTATTCTCCTAGCTATTACCCACAAGGAAATGGATTGGCAGAGTCAAAAAATAAGAATCTTATTAAAATCATCAAGAGAACGATGGCTGAAAATCACAAAAACTGGCACAATGCACTGTTAAACGCGATTTGGGCTGATAGGGTAACACCAAAAATTGTTGTAGGTAACTCCCCCTTTTTTCTCGTTTACGGCAGAGAAGCAATTCTGCCACCACACATTCTTCTTCCCTCACTACAGTTATCGCAGAAAATACAAGAAGAAGCCTGTCCCCCTTTGGAAAACCAAATTAACGCTTTGATGAAGCTAGAAGAGGTTAGAGCCCAAGCTAAACGTAAGCTAGATCAGCATCAACTAGTGGTCAAAAGCTGGTTCGATTCTAACTCTTCCTCTGATAAGAACTTTGAAGTAGGTGACCTCGTCTTGAAATGGGACAAACGGCATGAGGGAAAGGAAGAGCACACAAAATTTCAGAACTTGTGGCTTGGACCATTTTTAATTGCTGAGAAGTTGGGTCCCAGCTCTTTCCGATTGCAGAATCTAGATGGGAAGCCTGACACCTATCCGATGAATGGCCAAGCTCTGAAAAGATATTTTGCTTGATGACAACTCTTTGTATACTATGTACATATTTTTCTTTTGTTTGTCTCTTTTTGTTGTTTTGGTTTTGATTTCTCCTTGGCGCTTATCAGTTTTTGTTTTTGGAAACACACATACCTGCATGTTGAGCTATTCGGACAAAGAAAACAGAAAATTCTTTCACTGAAATGACTGTTGAAAAATTATGTAAACATCAATTGTATACTTCTGAAATTTACATCTGTGTTGGCAAAGACTATGTTTGAAAGAAGTTAACTAATTTCCATCTATGAGTAAAGCCTGTCACGATCATCTATTATCTTCTTACGATGTCCTTTTTCCTTAAAGGAACGACTCGGAAGATGTCTCCCTGCCTTAGAAAGTTGGTTCTGTAAATAAACCATCTCTGGATCTTAATGAAGGATAGTTCTAAAAAAGATTATGTTGAGGTCAGTAAAAAATATGTTAAAATATCATAATTTTCAGCATCACCCCGCTCGACTATATATCTTCAAAAAACAAAATAAATCATTAAAAGAGTTGTGGGAAGTGCTTGTAAACCCGTCGGGATGCTGAACAGGTCTACTGGCAGCGGGTAAATGCATGCATGACGCCAAGACAACTTCGTCGGGGTACTGAACAGGCCTGCTGGCAGCGAAGCAATGTCGGGTATATGAAAATTCGTAAATCTGAAACCTCTGACCTTAAAATGTCCTTTATTCTGATCTGGAACTTCTTGGTAGGATACGGATATCAGAGTGGGTTAAATGGAGACGATGTCGAGGCTATGGACACCTGCTGGCAGTAGTGGCTCTATCAACAGTATTGGAGATTTTATCTTTAATATCGTGGCTCACCTATCTTAGGACTGTTATCAGTTTTCATCCTTTGAACACTGCTAGAATATTTGATCATTGATGATGTTTAAACAATTTTCTGGTTATTTCTGTGGAATTATTCTTGTTATCTTAATCTGAATTCGTGCTTATGGCAGAGATAACTTCTTATACCAGTGTGTCACCATTGTTGGCAGCCAATTCGCATTTTTATCCTATCCTTATAAGTTGCCTACACCAGTGTCTTGCAACCCTTGATTTTCATCGCAATCTTTGGAATAAAACAACACTATTATTTAGCGCACTTTGTTCTCGTTTTCACAACTGCAAGCGTGAAAAATTTGTTTTCGAAGTCATATTAAACTCGTCATTGGATTATTATGGTCAGTCTTGTCTATGTGTTCATTGTGTTTCCAATTTAATTATAGTCGCACAGTTGGCAAGACACCAAGATCTTTACTCATTTAGCATTCTTTAATTGTTAATATGACTTCATTTTTACAAGATTATGATGATATCCTTATGATCGAGTTTTTGATACATTGGTGTTTTGATGTTCTATAGTCTTTCATCGATTTCTTTGACACATTGGTTTCATGAAAACACATTGACGTTGTGGTTAGACCCTTGGTATAAATCATTTCATACATATTTGATATGATCGAACCCTTGGTGTTGATTTCGAATCATTATTTTGCTTTTAAAAACTATGCTAAAACTATTGCTCCCGCAAATGTTTGGTCGACTTACCATAGATTTCATTGATTGTTTGAATGGAATGGTTTTTAACATATGCAATGGTGATTTGAATCGTTATATGCGTCATCGGTTGTACATTGGGAAATGACTGTTTTGAATGGGCTGAGCTAGCTCCACCACCCTCGCACATTCGGGCATTAATGCCTTCCCCCTATCCCGGGTCACCTGATCAAAATCTGGACCAGGGGGCAAAAATTTGCTCAATTTTCAAAGTGTTCGGATTGCAACGAAAATAGTTCAATTGCGTCTGTCTCGTCTTCCCGATTCCGGCGGTATATTTACTTTCTCAAACAGAGTCCGTATGGAGAAGTTATCGCGATTTTTTCGCCAAGGCAAACAGGCAAAATTTTGGGACGCTGACTGTACCTGTCCGTACAGTCCGTACGGACACGTGGAGGGCCGTACCATCATGATGATGTGGTGACCGTACAGTCGACGTGGCAGGTGGCTGACATGGCGCATTTTTATTGGACGGTTTTCAGCGAATCGGATGTTGACACGTGTCCCCTTCATTTTGTTTAATGGTTGTATAAAATTATATGGGGAGTCTGTGGGGTTCAACCCCTGGACCTCCCCCAACTATAGCGGCTTCATAACCCTCCGCTAGCCAAAGTTCCGCCAACTATTCCTTGTTAACTATGTTGTAAAACATTTATTTAAAGTTGACTTTTGTTTGAAAAGGAAAGGGGGGTCGGGCCGGGGCTAAGCCCCGACCCGTGGACACATTGCAACGCATATGACCCAAACATATGTATCGTTCCGACCATTTGGCGTGGATTTACATTGTAATATGATTGCAATGTATTGAAAATACATTTTATTTTTATATTGTATAAACCATGTATTAGCACCATTCACGCGGGGTTTTAAAATTCATAACACATGGTTTATACCATGGTTTATTTCGCGCGCGGGAAATCTATATATATCTGGTGTATTGTATTATGAGCATGGGTTTTTAAAACCTTTGGTTATATGTGGTATGCCACATGCCCGTGGCTCGGAGCGCGCGGTTTAATCCGTTTGCACGGTTTTGAAACGGACCAACGACTTTTATGCCCAGCCTATGGTCGCGTGGGCCACATGACCGAATGCCAAGGCGGTTGGGGGCTGGAGGCACCCTAACCATTCTACAGTTTGCACCATTGGCGTGGTTGCACCTGGTGCCAAGTTATAACGCTCATTGGGAGCATGTTCCAGGTTCATGCACACAGGAGTGCATTTTGGCGAACCAGTTCCAGCAAAGCTTGAAGGAGAAAAATGGAGGAGGCCTAACTTCTTCATCGTTTGGCCGATTGAGGTGTCGTAAAAGCCCAACCAGGGGTTTTTGGACGTGCTGGATCCATTGGTGCCATTTTCAAATCCATTTGAAGACTTCTTCTGCAATTTTTTCACCATTGAAGTTCCAGGAAGCTCCAAGGAACTTTCAGCCCTCTTTGATGGAGGACATGGTTTGGTGAGCCTATGTTTGTTTTCTGTGATTGAATAATCATTTTTGGCTAATTGATATGCTATGAAAACATTGGGACAGGTTTCAGAGGCTTTTGAGGACTTTTACAGGTGTTGTTTCCAAAGAGAAGCTCAGGGAAGCTTATGGCCACATGTAAAAGAGGTCATGCCCGGATGAGCCATGATCCGTTTTCAGAGTTCTATTAGTCATTTTTTGGGTTTTTATGTGTTTTGATCTCAATGGTACAGTTTTTTTTTCCATTGGAGTTGAGAAGCAGCTTGTAAAAGAAATTTTGACTAATTAATCCCAGAGAGCCAAGTCCATTATGGAGGCTCAAGGAGATGTAGCCCAGAGGGGGGTGAACTCCTTTATCATGTTGTTCTTGTTGTGCGTTTGATGGTTTATTTGCTGCAAGTTGTGTTGCTTTGTATTTGATTTAAGTACATATTTAACCATCTAAAAGAACAATTGCTCACACATAAACATTTAAAGGAAGAAGCATAAAACTTAACACATAAGTTTATATTGCATATTTTAACACATGAAGCAAGGTCCTGTAAAGTTTATTTTAATGAAGTAGGGGTGCTTGCATAGCATAACAAGTCAGCCTTCTATTTTCAGATCAGGTGGTATCAG
Source organism: Picea engelmannii (assembly GCA_009831015.1). Classification (NCBI taxonomy): domain Eukaryota; kingdom Viridiplantae; phylum Streptophyta; class Pinopsida; order Pinales; family Pinaceae; genus Picea; species Picea engelmannii. The sequence goes on from ML777518.1 coordinate 634,436, forward strand.
AGCATAAGTTTGTTTCGCTCATGTGTTTGCCATTGATAGCTTGAAGATTTAGCTATTGGTATTGTGAAAGTTTTGTGTTGAAGTTTGATATCTTGCAAGGATGGCAGAAGCTTCAAGTATTGATAGTTCTCATACATTTTCATTATCTAAAGAAGAGTTGATAACTATGAAAGATTTGATGAAAGTGATGTATGATAATAACATTTCTCTTGAAGAACAGTTGATGGCTATGAAGCAGGAGAAAGACCAGCTTTTGCAGAGGTTGCATGAGATGGAGAATCAACTCCATGAGGCAAAAGAAAGCCTTACCAAGTACATGCATGAACATAAGGTATGCAGTGTTATTTTATCTTCTAATTCCTCTAAAGATGAATGTTTTGGTGGTTTTGAAAGTCACACAAGAGGAATAGGGTCCAAGTTGTTGTTAAGAATGGGCTATGAAGGTAAAGGTTTGGGAAAGCATGCACAAGGCATTGTTGAGCCTATTGTCGTTGAAGAGAGACCTAAGTTTTGTGGTCTTGGATATGAACGGCAAGATGGAGCATATTCCAAAGTCGAGGAGACAAGGGAAAAAGTTCCAAGGATAAATTTTGTTTCAAGTTCACCTCCTCAAGAAGGCTTTAAAGGTGAAAGTTCAAGAACTTTTGTTGAAAGTTCAATCCCTTCAGCATGCAAGGATTGTATTCAAGATGAATGTGAATGTGTGGGACAAGAAAGTTGTGACAGTGATGAGAAAAAAAACATTGTTGATGGTCTTCAAAGGAGAGCTTGTAAATCTTCAGCTTCACCTCCTCACAGAGGCGATAAAGGTGAATGTTCAAGGTATAATTCTACTTATCATTTAGTTGCATTTGATTATGTTAAGCATGATAAATTTGGAAGAAAGAATCCTTGTACCTATTGTGGTTTGTATAACCATCATGTTTCAAAGTGTTGGAAAAGATTAACCGCTTTCAGGAAACTTTCTAAGCAAAGGCAGCGTGAAAGGAGGATGCAAAAGATTTGCACTCATTGTCAGAAGCGAGGTCATCTTGTTGACCAATGTTGGACGTTGCATCCAACTATTCGTCCACAGCCTCATAAGCAGATGGATAAAGAGTTTGGTAGGAATGGAAGTGGAGATTCCATCATTGATGTGAGTCAGGATGATTCACAAGAGGACGACGTTCTGCAGAAAAAGTCACCATTCAGTTGGTTTGGTAAGAAATGGTTGGATTTCTTACGCAAGTAACACTTGCATTTTTCTGATTGTAAATGCACTTTTCAGCATTATGTGTGCATTTATGGGAAGCATGATAAGTTGCAGCCATTTATATTTTGTATTCAACTCTTAAGTACCCATATGTTTTGGGGTTGTACTTATGTTTGTACTGGCAGGAGAGTTGAGGAGTCATGCACATGCATTTGTTTTTATGTATGTGTAAGCAGCAAACCTGGTGATGGTTCATCATGAGTGACTCATGATCGGTTCATGATTGTTACATCATGTTTGTCGACTTGTCAGTTTGGGAAGGTTGATGTTTCAATGAGTCTCGAATGGTGTTGATGATTTTCTGACAACTATGTTGTGTCGATCGTGTTGTTCGACTTGTGTTTAGTCGATGGTGTTTATTGACTTGAAAGTTGATTTTGAGAACGCCATGTACTTTGATAAAGTACGAGATGCGACAGTTGTTTGTTTGAAGAACAAAACATTTTGTTGGCATCATTTTCAGTCTTGTATGATTTGTTTTCAAGATTGATGTTTTCTTGGCTTGTGACAAGATGTCGCAGGAAGTTTTTTTGCAGCCATTGGAGACCTAATTTTGTTGACACCAAAGAGTTCAAAAAAGGGACTTGATTCTCAGTGGGAAGGTTGGCATTCTTCCAAGCACAGAGAGAGCAGTGGGTCAGCAGCAGCCAGAGAGCAGTGGTTGAGGGGCATATCCAGTTGCAGTGCATGGCATGTCAGAGTATTCAGGTGAATGTCGAAAAGATTTTGATATAACTTGAAAGATGATCATAAGCTTTTGTGGGTCCAAAAGCCTTTCAGTGGGAAGGTGTGATCAAAATCTGGACCAGGGGGCAAAAATTTCCTCAATTTTCAAAGTGTTTGGATTGCGACTAAAATGGTGTCATTGTGTCAGTCTCGGCTTCCCGATTCCGGCGGTATATTTACTTTCTCAAACAGAGTCTGTATGGAGAAGTTATCGCGATTTGTTTGCCAAGGCAAACAGGCAAAAATTTGGGATGTTGACTGTACCTGTCCGTACAGTCCGTACGTCCACGTGGAGGGTCGTACCATCATGATGATGTGGCGACTGTACAGTCGACATGGCAGGTGGGTGACATGGCACATTTTTATTGGATGGTTTTCAACGAATCGGATGTTGACATGTGTCCCCTTCATTTTGTTTAATGGTTGTATAAAATTATATGGGGAGTCCATGGGGTTCGACCCCTGGACCTCCCCCAACTATAGCGGCTTCATAACCCTCCGCTAGCCAAAGTTCCGCCAACTATTCCTTGTTAACTATGTTGTAAAACATTTATTTAAAGTTGACTTTTGTTTGAAAAGGAAAGGGGGGTCGAGCCGGGGCTAAGCCCCGACCCGTGGACACATTGCAACGCATATGACCCAAACATATGTATCGTTCCGACCGTTTGGCGCGGATTTACATTGTAATATGATTGCAATGTATTGAAAATACATTGTATTGTTATATTGTATAAACCATGTATTAGCACCATTCACGTGGGGTTTTAAAATTCATAACACATGGTTTATACCATGGTTTATTTTGCGCGCGGGAAATCTATATATATCCGGTGTATTGTATTATGAGCACGAGTTTTTAAAACCTTTGTTTATATGTGGTATGCCACATGCCCGTGGCTCAGAGCGCGCGGTTTAATCCATTTGCACGGTTTTGAAACGGACCAACGACTTTTATGCCCAGCCTATGGTCGCGTGGGCCACATGACCGAATGCCAAGGCGGTTGGGGGCTGGAGGCGCCCTAACCATTCTACAGTTTGTACCATTGGCGTGGTTGCACCTGGTGCCAGGTTATAACGCTCATTGGGAGCGTGTTCCAGGTTCATGCACACAGGAGTGCATTTTGGTGAACCAGTTCCAGCAAAGCTTGAAGGAGAAAAATGGAGGAGGCCTAACTTCTTCATCGTTTGGCCGATTGAGGTGCCGTAAAAGCCCAACCAGGGGTTTTTGGACGTGATGGATCCATTGGTGCCATTTTCAAAGCCATTTGAAGACTTCTTCTACAAGTTTTTCACCATTGAAGTTCCAGGAAGCTCCAGGGAACTTTCAGCCCTCTTTGATGGAGGACATGGTTTGGTGAGCCTATGTTTGTTTTCTGTGATTGAATAATCATTTTTGGCTAATTGATATGCTCTGAACACATTGGGACAGGTTTCAGAGGCTTTTGAGGACTTTTACAGGTTTTTTTTCCAAAGAGAAGCTCAGGGAAGCTTATGGCCACATGTAAAAGAGGTCATGCCCGGATGAGCCATGATCCATTTTCATAGTTCTATTAGTCATTTTTGGGGTTTTTATGTGTTCTGATCTCAATGGTACAGTTTTTTTTTTCCATTGGAGTTGAGCAGCAGCTTGTAAAATAACTTTTGAATAATTAATCCCAGAGAGCCAAGTCCATTATGGAGGCTCAAGGAGATGTAGCCCGGAGGGGGGTGAACTCCTTTATCATGTTGTTCTTGTTGTGCGTTTGATGGTTTATTTTCTGCAAGTTGTGTTGTTGTGTATTTGATTTAAGTACATATTTAACCATCTAAAAGAACAATTTCTCACACATAAACATTTAAAGGAAAAAGCATAAAACTTAACACATAAGTTTATATTGCATATTTTAACACATGAAGCAAGGTCCTGTAAAGTTTATTTTAATGAAGTAGGGGTGCTTGCATAGCATAACAAGTCAGCCTTCTATTTTTAGATCATCACCTCTGTTAGTTTTCGGGTAAGCCTGTGAGCTTTTCGATCTCACGAATTCCCTGTCCAAACCCTTGCTCGTTCACTCTGCTCACTGTGTGCCTCCGTCCATGGAACCTGTGGTGCATGTAGAGCCAGATGGTATCCAAACTCTGTTGCTATTCGATAATGCTCACCAAGATTTGGAAAACAGTGGTTGGCTGGTGTTTATACAGAGGTTCGAGGGTTTCAACCTTTCGGTTGCCCAACAATTCTCCCTCACCTTCGACGGGTGTAGGGATAAGGTCGGAGACATACATCTTGAGCTCAATGAGGAATTCATGAGTTCAGCTACAGGACTAGCAACGACAGGGCAAAGGTGGTTTAAAAATTCCAAAGTTGACGAGGTGTCGTGGCCTCTCCTTTTCACGTTAAGGAAGATTGTTTCCTGTGATAAAGGTATGCCTATCACTACCCTCAAACCCAGGTGGCACGATCTGTTGGTAATTTTTAAATAGTTTGTGACCTGCGAAGGTCGGTATGGCTTGGTATTTCTGTATCACCTTCGGTTGTTGACGAATTTTATAGGCTATCCCTTAAATATGCCACATTATCTCCTGCGTAGTCTTTACAAGATGTCTAAAATACTCAAGCGTGAAAAAACCGATAGCAGCCTTTTCCATCACGGCTTGATTAAACTCATTATCGTCCACCATTTGAGCCTTAAAGGCGACTGTTGGTAGGCCTTCCTATCTAGGAATGGCTTTGCCACCCTCGAGTCTGTCCAAGTGGACAAGGTTGTTGTTACAAAAACATTGGTTGGACCAGCCGTGCCACTTCACATCCTTCTACCCCCTGTCAAACCCTCGGATTTCCCTGACCTCGACCTCCCCGATACCATAGCCAACCCGTGTACTAAAGACAATACTGAGGCCATGAAGAAGCCTGTGAGAAAGAAAGGCATAGGTGACAATGTTGTCAATGGTAAGGGGAAGAAACATGCTTGATGGATATCGAGATGTGATAGGAGAAAACCCAAGCAAAACGTTGACCAGAAACCTATCGTCCTGAGCGAGGACTCGGACTCTGATATTGAGCATTTCCTAGCTGAGGATTACCCCTATTCTCATGGCCTATGCTCTAAGGAACCCTATGACTATGTCTCTAACTTACCTCTGTGCCTCAAAAATGACCCTAATTACCCGGGAATCAAGCTGCACAAGGAAACCCCTAGTAACTTGAACAAACCCTCGCCTATGATATCAAAGCCCGATCAATTACCATGTATCCAATGTAATGCTTGGCTAGAGTGTTATTACACCGATGTTCCCCTGTTGCAATCAAAGATCAAGTCATTAGAGGAACGGGTGACAATGTTGGCGAAGGAGAACGACAGGCTACAAGCCAATGAGAAAAAACAAAAAACCATCGGTTCGATTGTCTTCAGGAATGTCGAAGAAGCAACAGCCTTTGTCAATTCAAAATTATCATGATCGAGTTGCCCAGGTATGTGTTTGGACATCGATTTTTCTTTGTGAGTTTACTTGAATTAATTTAACCGATTGGATTTTCTTTCAATTATCTCTGTTCATTTTAATACATTCAAAATGATTATGTTATAGTTTGATCATCAAAAAAAAAATTGTTGTGGATCCTGTACAGTAGATTTGTTTTGTTAAACTCAAATATAGTTATGATTTGGTTATACAATTTTGTGGTGCTCAGCTTAGTATAAGCGATTGAGTTGTTTGTGATTCTGTTTGGTTTTCTTTAAAACAAGTCTGTTTCGTTTTGAATAAATATTCTCGTTTGGATTCTGATTGCATTCGATCTGTACATAGAGTTTCTTTGCTAAAATCATGTAGTTGTGTGTTGATTGATACAATTTAGAATATCGATTGTGTCGGCTCTAATATAGTTGAATTGATTTCTTATGGTTCGATTTTGAAACGATTTTGTATGCTTGAATTAGCATGGTCTTTCATGTATGCAATGCATCAATATTAAAAGATTGGTTTGCTAAAATCTTGTGGCGATAGATACGATTTTGCATAACGATTGTGTCAGCCCCAAACTGTTTCGATTCATTCCTATTTGATTTGATTTGCAAATTATTGTTGTGTGCCTTAAGTTAGCATAATTACTTGTATGAGTTGGATTGGTATCGAATATATATTTGATACTCCTCTATTAGTTTTGATTTTGAAAATCGATTATGTCAAGCTCAGATCGGCATATTTTGTCTCTATTGAATTCGTATCAAAGACTTGGCTAAATCGATTATAGTCTATTTTGGAATTGGTTCAAGAGATGATTTTGTTGGTCCCCTAACTTTCTGTCTGCTCCCAATTAGCAATAACAAACGTTTGACATTTTGCATATATTCCTGTCACCGTTCAGTTAAGAAACCACGATTTCGTTTGTTTCAATTTGCATACAAGTTTGGTTTGGTGTGGCATGAATGATTCATTTGGTTTTGATTTAATAATTAAAGATTTGATTTAAATAAGTCGAATATAATTCTGTTAAGTTTTGGATTGATTTTAAAACGACTCTATGCTCAAATTAGACCAGCTACAGAATCGCAAGATTCTGTAGCTAGTCTTAAAAAATAGATTTTTGTCAATTTTATCAATAAAACATTATCTAAACTTCTGTATTCTTGTCTACTTACAGGTACCTATGAATTTCATTAACAAATTGGACATGCTGTAGAAGTTTAGATATAGTTTTCAGTTGTTAGCTTTAGTCAAAAATAGGGACTTGGGATATTATCCCCAGATTTTTTGTAAAACTGCTTTGATAATTCCCACAGGGATGTTTTACCCTGTGGGAGGTCTTTAAATACTTGTTATTTTTTGTACTGAACCCATCATCATCACTATTGGGAGAACCAGACTATGGATTTATAATAATACAGACTGGGATGAAAGTTGACGTCTTGTAACAGCTTTCGCTTGCAATATATCAAACTTTTGTTTCAAGTTTTCTCCATATCAGTTTGCAATTAATTATAGACTACTTTAGATATCGTAATTCGTTGCAGGTTGATGTGATTTGGTTTATATGTTGTCCATATCTGATCTCTATTAAATAAAAAAGTACAGCGATTACCCTATTTCAATCTAATGAATACAGGTTTATCTTTTTCGTTAATTGAATTGTTTTGTACAAATTTTGCACAAGGATTTATTTGACTGCGATAATTTGTTAATTATAAGATTGCTGTAATTTTTTGTGTCTTGTTTGTCCTATCATTTATATTTGAAGATCACAACTTCTTCTTGTTTACGAGAAGCTCGTGGAGAATCTGGTGCGGGTTTCCTCCCACCGAACAGCTAAATCAACCATTGCATACAGGACAAACCTGAAGCGTTACTTCAGGTCAGTTTTCTATTCGTTATTTAATAGTTAGTTTACTAGTGTCATATAAGTATTTTAGATAGATATATGTATAGTTCATATTTATAGTTAGAGTTATTGTTTTAGTTGTTTACATTAGATAGTTTTTTTTAATTTCTTCCTCATAAAATTATAAAAATCAAAAAACAATAGTTTCGCTGTCTTAGGACAATTTACAAATGATTTTTGTAGGTTTTCATTTAAATCTGTAATCTGTAAATATTGTATATTTGTAATTGGATCTAATTCTGTTGATAATTGAACATTTAATTTTATAGAATTATAGTTGTATGATTTAGGTAATAGATTGTATATATGTAGTTTAGATTTGTTTATTAGTTTGTTTTAGTTATTGTTTTCATTTAGATTAATTCCTTAGTGTAGTTTTCTTTTGTTTTCCTAGGACTTAGATCGGCCAACGGAGCTGCTAAATTCGTCAGGGTGGTTCATCCCAAACGGCTTGGGTTATTTAGACAACCTCGGACCAGATCCACTCTTCCAGTTGGCGAGCGTTCATTTTCGCCCGTCAACAAATGGAACTAGAAGGAGGGCCTGAAATTTATTAATGGCACGAGGCGCTTGCAAGACTCCCCCACCACCTAATCGCTCACCTATAGTGACAAGAAGTCATTCGAATGACAACATTCCCCCTCAAACAGCAACCACATCAAACGACGATCCACGGATCACAGTTGAGCCAGCAACCCCAAATCCTACAGGTTGTGACATACAAGAGATTGTCCGCCAATCTCTCATAAGAACACATAGTGCCTTAGCTCGTTTGAGGCAACCAAATCGACCTTTGGACCAACCTTTATATTTCTCTGATATCAGAGAACAACTCAGAGGCACTAACCTCACTGTGAACCCTACAGATCCAATCCTCACTCCTGCTGCAGGAGGATCTAGGATACCTCCCTCACCACATCCATCATCCCCTTCTTCTTCGGGAGAAGACTCTTCTGACGAAGGCATCTCCCCTTCTCATCCTTCCACACAGACTACACCAATGGCCAACCAGAACATTCCTGCTAGACCTTGGATCGACCAGGATGTGATAGCCATACCTGGAGATCAGCATCCCTTACCTAAACATCCAGAGAAGTGACTTCCCAAGTTTGACCCTGACTCTAAACAGATCGCAGAAGATCACATTAAAAAGTTTATGTTAGCCATTAGACTCTGCAATGTCGAGCATGAAGATGTAGTCTGTAGGTTGTTCCCCTACACTTTCGAGGGCAATGGATCTACTTGGTACTTTGCCCAACAACCCCATACCATCGTGTCTTGGGAAAAGTTCGAGTCATACTTTTTGGAAAAGTTCGGAGATGATAAAACTCCAGAAGTCCTAGTTATGGAGCTTTCTAGCTTAAGAATGAACCCAAAAGAGAAAATTAAATACTTTAATCAATGATTCTTAACACTTAATACCCGAATCCCTACGGATTATATGCCTTCCGAGAATATTATCATAGCATACTATACAAAAGCCTTGCATCAAAGTATAGCCATTTGTGTTAAACGATCTAAGAAAGCCACGTTTTTAGAGGCCTTCGAGAAGGCCAGCCAAATTGAAAAAGACATACTTAGTTTAAAAGAAACTACTAGCAACAAAACAGAAACTAGTTCTTCTTCCAAAAAGAAGATCGAAATCCTCCCTAGACCTACTCAAAATAAAACACAACCTGAAAGCTCTGAGTTAGAAAACTTAACTAAAGTCATTCAAAAACTGCCAAATCAAGTTATAGATTTGAAAAGGACAACCGAAGAAGCTTCTTCGAGCAAAGGACCTTACAAACCCCCGTTCAGGAAGCCTTTTCCCACAAACCAACCTAATCCAACTACTGAGGGCCTTAATCTAGAAATTCTACAATACGCCCTTCAAAGAATTCTAGAAGCCCAGGATAACTTGATGCCTCCTGAGATTCCTGAGGAGGTTGTTGAACAAGAGACAGTTCAAGAAGAAGAATCTTCTCCGAACATTTTTGGACACTTCTCAGATAGTATCTTTCAAGCTAACTTCGAGATAGTTCATCCCTATAATACTAGGAGTAAGACAGCAAACAAACCTTCTTCCGAAAACACTACAATTTTGCCTCCAAAGCAATCTAAACTAGCTGAGACTAAACAGAGTTATGTAAGACCCAACTTAGATTATGATTTAGTTGAAGATCTTAAAAAGTTAAGGGCTAACATTTTTGTTTATGAGTTGTTAAAATTTCCATTTTTGTTACAAAAGATGTTACAGAATATCGCAGAGAATGGAAAAAATGGTAATTCAAGCAATAACAAGGTTGTTTAGAACAAATTTCCTCAGAAGACTTCCGCTAAAAATAATACTGATCCTCAAGAAAAAGTAAGTCTTCCTGTAAATAATGTAAATAATGTAGATAAAGTAGCTTTAGAAACTGCGAGTAAAAAACCACAAGCTACCACCCTTAGCACTCGCAGAAATGTACCTCCATTTTTGTTAACTTTCGAAATCTTTAATAGAAACGTGCACAATTGTATGGTAGACTCAGGAGCGTCATCCAATGTGATGCCATGGTCTGTATGTCAGAAGATTAATGCTGAGGTTGAACCATCCACTTTAAAAATCATCCAACTTGATCGAACCAGTGTTAAAGTTGTAGGCGAGTTAAGGAATGTGCTTATAAGATTATCGTCTAACCCCAAAGTTCATCAAGTCATTGATATTATTGTTGTGGATATTACAGAAGTGTATGGTATGTTTTTAAGCAGGTACTGGTCGAAGCAGCTACACGGCTATTTCGCGAGAGATTGGTCTCACCTATGGCTTCCCGAGAACGGAAAGCCCAACAAGATCAAGGTAAATCGTGAACGCTATCTTAAGTTCACGGTCACAGATCTGAATGATCCAAATGAGCCATTTACACCCTCTGCTGATTCACCCGAAATACAAGGGATGGATACCTTTTTCAGCAATTTCATTGTCGAGACTTCAGCTATCACCAATCCAGAATAGCAGTCCGAGATTGTAGCATATGTGCAGCCAGCAGCTTCTACACAATGGTCTCATACACCCGATAAAAATCAAATTTGGTCTCTTTATTTTGACGGGTCAAAGTCCAAGGAAGGAGTTGGTGCAGGCTGCGTTATTATTGATCCCTCAAGTAACAAAACCCTGATTGCATGTAGGTTAGAATTTCAATGTACTAATAACACAGCAGAATATGAGGCTTTACTGCAGGGTCTCAGAAAAGCTTTAGACATGAACATTCAAAACTTGACTGTCTTTGGCGATTCTGAAATCGTAGTTAGACAGGTAAGAGATTCTATCCACTGTCTGTCTCCGCATCTTAAAAGCTACCAATCTGAGGTATGGAATTTAATGAATAAATTTTCTGCTTTCAATATAAATTATATTCCTAGAATGAATAATTTTGAAGCTGATCTATTAGCTAACGTAGCTTCTAAACACTTTCCTACAGAAGGCTTGTCCCCAGACACATTCTCCATCGAATTTTTGTTCAGGCCATCCGTTCCTGACAACATCACGAACTGGAGAGTCTTCGACGACGATCAACAGATTATTAGCTTCCTGCAGATGGAAGAAACTTTTCAGGGCGCGGTGATCGACGAATGCACTCACGACGACAATTTGCGTGATTTCACGGTAATACCAGATCTGAGAACTCCTGAATCTTCATCGGACATGGTAAATTCGATCCCTAAATCTGTAGTTAGATTAGAGAAGTTTTATGATCTTCAAGATAAATTCAAAAAATCGGTCAACTGTAAAACCAATAGTTCCTCATTATCATATGAAAAATCAAACTTAGGAACTAATGACAATCCGCAGTGCATTAATTTAGGGGTTGGGTGTTCTGAACAAGAAAAAGTTTCATTTATTAAATTGTTCAAAGAATTTAAAGATTTTTTTGAATGGATGTATGATGACCTTAAAAATTGTGACCCCAACATCATACAACACGTCATTCCTATGAAACCCCAAACCTTACCCTTTCAACAGAAATTAAGAAAAATGCACCCTAAGCTCGAACCGACCGTCAAAAAAGAATTAAATAAACTCCTAAATGCTAAGATAATTTTTCCAGTTAGGCACACTCAGTGGGTTTCTAACCTTGTCCTTGTTCGGAAGAAAAGTGGGGAAATTTGACTTTGCGTTGATTTCTGAAACCTTAATAGAGCGTCTGATAAAGACAACTATCCTGTCCCACCCATGGAACAGATCCTTCAACAGGTATCTGGTTCTGAAAGGCTATCCTTATTGGATGGTTTTTTGGGATACAACCAAGTCCTAATGTCTCCTCCAGACCAACTTAAAACTACCTTCCGCACTCCATGGGGCACCTACGCTTATCGAAAAATGCCCTTTAGATTGATTAATTCCGGTGCCACTTTCCAGAGACGATGGAAATCGTTTTCCAAGGCTTAATCAATCAGTCTATTGTAGTTTACTTAGATGATGTTACTGTATTTTCAAAAAACAAAACCAATCATCTAGCTCATTTAAGAGTTGTTCTACAGCCATGTCGTAAATAAGGCATCTCCTTGAATCCTAAAAAATCCATCTTTGCAGTAGAACAAGGTAAACTCCTAGGATTTATTGTGTCAAACAAAGGAATTATTATCGACCCCGAAATGTATCAAGTCATTTTGAAACTTCCCCCTCCTACATCCAAAAAATCTATGCAGTCTTTCTTAGGCCAGATAAACTTCGTGAGGAGATTTGTCCCCAGTTTCTCTGAAATGGTCAGACCTTTACAGAATCTAATTAAGAAAGACGCACAATATCATTGGGGACCCTTAGAAAATCAAGCTTTTAATGCAATAAAAAAGGCCATAATAGACGCTCCTTCTCTCATGAGCCCCGACTTTTCGCAATACTTTACACTCTACACTTTTGCTTATGATTGTTCCCACGTTGTCGTCCTTACTCAAAAGAACGCTGAAAACAATGAAGTACCCATTGTCTTTATGAGCTCTACTTTCAAAGGCACGGAACTTAAGTACCCAGCGGTAGATCAGCAAGCTTGCGCTATTTTCAAAGCAGTCAAACACTTTCGGTCTTATCTTTTGAAATCTAGGATGAAAGTTATTGTCCCTTATCCAGCCGTTAGGAACCTATTAGTGCAAAAAGAACTAGGAGAAAAGAGGGCTAACTGGGTCATTTCTTTACAGGAGTGTGACATAGAAATTACCCCAGCTCAGATAGTGAGAGGCCAAGGGTTATGCAATTTAGTTGTTGATTCAACAGCAGGACAGCAAGAAGAAAGTGATAGGTCAAACCTAGGAAAGCACGATCAAAATGCAATATGTTGTGCACAAAACTCTGTCAGTCATAGGTATGATGATATAAGATTCTGTCTTGAACATGGGTCAGCCCCCCGTCACCTGGATCCCACTAAAAGAAGAGCATTAAGATTAAAGTCTGCCTCCTTTCATTTGATTAATGGTATTTTGTTTCGTCAAAATTTTGATGGCGTACTGATGCGCTGTCTTGGGAAAGACGAAGCAGAAAAAGACTTGCTAGAGTTGCATGCAGGAGAAGTTGGTGGGAATTTTGGTGGTGACACCACTGCCCATAAAGTTTTGAGAGCTGGTTATTACTGTCCCACACTTTTTCGAGATGCCCATGCCTTGTGTCGTAAGTATATTATTTGTTAAAAATCATCAGGGCGGTTACAAAAACCAGCCATTCCTTTCCAGCCCGTGTCAGTAGACTCTCCTTTTCAGCAGTGGGGCCTTGATATCATAGGTCCAATCAATCCATCCTCCTCAAAGAAGAACAGGTTTATCATAACAGCCACAGATTACTTCACCAGGTGGTCTGAAGTTGTCGAGTTAAGAACTGTAAATACCAGTCAGGTAATTGCCTTTTTAAATTCGAATATTATCACTCGTTTTGGTATCCCTGACTGTTTAGTATTCGATAACGCTTCTTATTTTTCGTCTCTTGAGATGAGTGAGTTCACTTTAGAAAAAGGAATTAAATTGAAGTATTCTGCTAGCTATTACCCACAGGGAAATGGATTGGCAGAGTCAACAAATAAGAATCTTATTAAAATCATCAAGAGAACGGTGGCTGAAAATCACAAAAACTGGCACAATGCACTGTTAAACGTGATTTCGGCTGATAGGGTAACACAAAAAACTATTGTAGGTAACTCCCCCTTTTTTTCTCGTTTACTGCAGAGAAGCAATTCTTCCACCACACATTCTTCTTCCCTCACTACAGTTATCTTAGAAAATACAAGAAGAAGATTGTCCCCCTTTGGAAAACCGAATTAACGCTTTGATGAAGCTAAAAGAGGTTAGAGCCCAAGCTAAACGTAAGCTAGATCAGCATCAACTAGTGGTCAAAAGCTGGTTCGATTCTAACTCTGCCTCTGATAAGAACTTTGAAGTAGGTGACCTCGTCTTGAAATGGGACAAATTGCATGAGGGAAAGGGAGAGCACACAAAATTTCAGAACTTATGGCTTGGACCACTTTTAATTGTTGATAAGTTGGGTCCCAGCTCTTTTCGATTGCAGAATCTAGAGGGGCAGCCTGACACCTATCCGGTGAATGGCCAAGCTCTGAAAAGATATTTTGCTTGATGACAACTCTTTGTATACTATGTACATATTTTTATTTTGTTTGTCTCTTTTTGTTGTTTTGGTTTTGATTTCTCCTTGGCACTTATCAGTTTTTGTTTTTGGAAACACACATACCTGCATGCTAAGCTATTCGGACAAAGAAAACAGAAAATTCTTTCACTGAAATGACTGTTGAAAAATTGTGTAAACATCAATTGTATACTTATGAAATTTACATCTGTGTTGGCAAAGACTGTGTTCAAAAGAAGTTAACGGATTTCCATCTATGAGTAAATCCTATCACGATCATCTATTATCTTCTTATGCTATCCCTGTTCCTTAAAGGAACAACTCGGAAGATGTCTCCCTGCCTTAGAAAGTTGGTTCTGTAAATAAACCATCTCTGGATCTTAATGAAGGACAGTTCTAAAAAATATTTTGTTGAGGTCTGTAAAAAATATGTTAAAATATCATAATTTTTAGCATCACCCCGCTTGACTATATATCTTCAAAAAACAAAATAAATCATTAAAAGAGCTGTGGAAAGTGCTTGTAAACCCGTCGGGATGTTGAACAGGTTTGTTGGCAGTGGGTAAATGCATGCATGACGCCAAGAAAACTTCGTCGGGGTACTGAACAGGCCTGCTGGCAGTGAAGCAATGTCGGGTGTATGAAAATTCGTAAATCTGAAACCTCTGACCTTAAAATGTCCTTTATTCTGATCTGGAACTTTTTGGCAGGATACGGATATCAGAGTGGGTTAAATGGCAACCTTGTCGAGGCTATGGACGCATGCTGGAAGCAGTGGCTCTGTCAATATTATTGGATATTTTATCTTTAATATCGTGGCTCGCCTATCTTAGGACTGTTATCAGTTTTCATCCTTTGAACACTGCTGGAATATTTGATCATTGATGATGTTTAAACAATTTTCTGGTTATTTCTGTGGAATTATTCTTGTTATCTTAATCTGAATTTGTGCTTATGGCAGAGATAACTGCTTCTACCAGTGTGTCGCCATTGTTGGCAGCCAATTCGCATTTTTATCCTATCCTTATAGGCCGCCTACACCGGTGTCTTACAACCCTTAATTTTCATCGCAATCTTTGGAATAAAACAACACTATTATTTTGCGCACTTTGTTCTAGTTTTCACGACTGCAAGCGTGAAAACTTTGTTTTCGAAGTCACATTAAAATCGTCACTGGATTATTATGGTCACTCTTGTCTATGTGTTCATTGCGTTTCCAATTTAATTATAGTCTCACAGTTGGCAAGACACCAAGATCTTTACTCATTTGGCATTCTTTAATTGTTAATATGACTTCGTTTTTACAAGACTGTGATGATATCCTTATGATCGAGTTTTTGATACATTGGTGTTTTGATGTTCTATAGTCTTTCATCGATTTATTTGACACATTGGTTTCATGAAAACACATTGACGTTGTGGTTAGACCCTTGGTATAAATCATTTCATACATATTTGATATGATCGAACCCTTGGTGTTGATTTCGAATCATTATTTTGGTTTTAAACACTATGCTAAAACTATTGCTCGCGCAAATGTTTGTTCAACTTACTATAGATTTCATTGATTGTTTGAATGGCATGGATTTTAACATATGCAATGGTGATTTGAATCGTTATATTCATCGTCAGTTGTACATTGGGAAATGACTGTTTTGCATGGGCTAAGCTAGCTAGACCACCCTCGCACATTAGGGAATTAATGCCTTCCCCCCATCCCGGGTCACTTCTGTTAGTTTTCGGGTAAGCCTGTGAGCTTTTCGATCTCACGAATGCCCTGTCCAAACCCTTGCCCGTTCATTTTTCTCACTATGTGCCTCCATCCATGGCACCTGTGGTGCGTGTAGAGCCAGATGGTAGACAAACTCTATTGCTATTCGATAATGCTCACCAAGATTTGGAAAACAGTGGTTGGCTGGTGTTTATACAGAGGTTCGAGGGTTTCAACCTTTCGATTTCCCAACAATTCGCCCACACCTTCGACGAGTGTAGGGCTAAGGTCGGAGACATACAACTCGATCTCAATGAGGAATTCATGAGTTCAGTTATAGGACTACCAGCGATAGGGCGAAGGTGGTTTAAAAATTCCAAAGTTGACGAGGTGTCGTGGCCTCTCCTTTTCATTTCAAGGAATATTATTTCCTGTGATAAAGGTATGCCTATCACTACCCTCAAACCCAGGTGGCATGATCTTTTGGTAATTGTTAAATAGTTTTTGACCTGCGAAGGTCGGTATGGCTTGGTATTTCTGTATCACCTTCGGTTGTTGATGAATTTTATAGGATATCCCTTAAATATGTCACATTATCTCCTCTGTAGTCTTTACAAGATTTCTAAAAGATTCAAGCGCGAAAAGGTCGATAGCAGCCTTTTCCATCACGGCTTGATTAAACTCCTTATCGTCCACCATTTGAGCCTTAAAGGCGACTGTTGGCAGGCCTCCCTATCTAGGAATGGATTTTCCACCCCCGAGTCTGTCCAAGTGGACAAGGTTGTGGTTACAGAAAAATTGGTTGGACCAGTCGTGCCACTTCACATCCTTCTACCCCCTGTCAAACCCTCGGATTGCCCTGACTTCGACCTACCCGACACCATAGCCAACCCGTGTACTAAAGACAAGACTAAGGCCGTGAAGAAGCCTGTGAGAAAGAAAGGCAGAGGCGACAATGTTGTCAACAGTAAGGGGAAGAAACATGATTGATGGATATCGAGATGTGTTAGGAACAAACCCAAGAAAAACGTTGACCAAAAACCTATTGTCCTTAGCGAGAACTCGGACTCCGATATTGAGCATTTCCTAGCTGAGGAGTACCCCTATTCGCATGGCCTATGCTCTAAGGAACCCTATGAATATGTCTCTAACTTACCTCTGTGCCTCAAAAACGACCCTAACTACCTGGGAATCAAGCTGCACAAGGAAACCCCTGGTAACTTGAACAAACCCTCTCATGTGATATCAAAGCCCGATCAATTACCATGTATCCAATGTAATGCTTGGCTAGAGTATTATTACACCGATGTTCCCCTGTTGCAATGAAAGATCAAGTCGTTAGAGGAACGGGTGACAGTGTTGGCGAAGGAGAATGACAGGCTACAAGCCAATGAGAAGAAACAAAAAACCACTGGTTCGATTGTCTTCAGGAATGTCGAAGCAGCAACGGCCTTTGTCAATTCAAAATTATCATGACCGAGTTGCCCAAGTTTGTGTTTGGACATCGATTTTGCTTTGTGAGTTTACTTGAATTAATTTAACCCATTGGATTTTCTTTCAATTAGCTCTGTTCATTTTAATACATTCGAAATGATTTTGTTATAGTTTGATCATCAAAAACGATTTTGTTGTGGATATTGTACAGTAGATTCATTTTGCTAAACTCAAATATAGCTATGATTTGGTTATGTGATTTTGTGGTGCTCAGCTTAGTATAAGCAATTGAGTTGTTTGTGATTCTGTTTGGTTTGCTTTGAAACAAGTCTGTTTCGTTTTGAATAAATATTCTCGTTTGGATTCTGATTGCATTTGATCTGTACAGACAGTTTCTTTGCTAAAATCATGTAGTTGTGTGTTGATTGATACGATTTAGCATATCAATTGTGTCAGCTCTAATATAGTTGAACTGATTTCTTATGGTTTGATTTTGAAACGACTTCGTATGCTTGAATTAGCATGGTCTTTCATGTATGCAATGCATCAATATTAAAAGATTGGTTTGCTAAAATCTTGTGGCGATTGATACAATTTTGCATAATGATTGTGTCAGCCCCAAACTGTTTCGATTCGTTCCTGTTTGATTTGATTTGCAAATGATTGTTGCGTGCCTTAAGTTAGCATAATTACTTGTATGAGTTGGATTGGTATTGAAGATAGATTTGATACTCCTCTGTTAGTTTTGATTTTGAAAATCGATTCTCTCAAGCTCAAATTGGCATATTTTGTCTCTATTGAATTCGTATCAAAAACTTGGCTAAATCGATTATAGTCTATTTTGGAATTGGTTCAAGAGATGATTTCGTTGGTCCCCAAACTTTCTGTCTGCTCCCAATTGGCAATAACAAACATTTGACATTTTGCATATATTCATGTCACCATTCAGTTAAGAAACCACGATTTCATTTGTTTCAATTTGCATACAAGTTTGGTTTGGTGTGGCATGAATGATTCGTTTGGTTTTGAATTAATAATTAAATATTTGATTTAAATAAGTCGAATATAATTCTATTAAGTTTTGGATTGATTTTAAAACGACTCTGTGCTCAAATTAGACCAGCTACAGAATCGCAAGATTCTGTAGCTAGTCTTAAAAATTAGATTTTTGTCAATTTTATCAATAAAACCTTATCTAAACTTTTGTATTCTTGTCTACTTACAGGTACCTACAAATTTCATTGACAAATTGGACATGCTGTAGTAGTTTAGATATAGTTTTCAGTTGTTAGCTTTAGTCAGAAATAGGGACTTGGGATATTATCCCCATATTTTTTGTAAAACTGCTTTGATAATTCCCACAGGGATGTTTTACCCTGTGGGAGGTCTTTAAATACTTGTTATTTTTTGTAATGAACCCATCATCATCACTATTGGGAGAACCAGACTATGGATTTATAATAATACAGACTAGGATGAAATTTGATGTCTTGTAACAGCTTTTGCTTGCAATATATCAAACTTTTGTTTCAAGTTTTCTCCATATAAGTTTGCAATTAATTATCGACTACTTTAGATATCGTAATTCGTTGTAGGTTGATGTGATTTGGTTTATATGTTGTCCGTATCTGATCTCTCTTAAATAAAAAAGTACAGTGATTACTCTATTTCAATTTAATGAATACAGGTTTATCTTTTTCGTTAATTGAATTGTTTTGTACAAATTTTGCACAAGGATTTATCTGACTGCAATAATTTGTTAATTATAATATTGTTGTAATTTTTTATGTCTTGTTTGTCCTATCATTTATATTTGAAGAGCACAGCTGCTTCTTGTTTACGAGAAGCTCGTGGAGAATCTGGTGCGGGTTTCCTCCCACCGAACAGCTAAATCAACCATTGCATGCAGGACAAACCTGAAGCGTTACTTCAGGTCAGTTTGACATTCGTTATTTAATAGTTAGTTTACTAGTATCATATAAGTAGTTTAGATAGATATATGTATAGTTCATATTTATAGTTAGAGTTATTGTTTTAGTTGCTTAGATTAGATAGTTTTTTTTAATTTCTTCCTCATAAAATTATAAAAATCAAAAGACAATAGTTTTGTTGTCTTAGGACAGTTTACAAATGATTTTTGCAGGTTTTCATTTAAATCTGTAATCTGTAAATATTGTGTATTTGTAATTGGATCTAATTCTGTTGATAATTGAACATTTAATTTTATAGAATTATAGTTGTATGATTTAGGTAATAGATTGTATATATGTAGTTTAGATTTGTTTATTAGTTTGTTTTAGTTATTGTTTTCATTTAGATTAATTCCTTAGTGTAGTTTTATTTTGTTTTCCTAGGACTTAGATCGGCCAACGGAGCCACTAAACCCGTCAGGGTGGTTCATCCCAAATGGCTTGGGTTATTTAGACAACCCTGGACCGGATCCACTCTTCCAGTTGGTGAGCATTCATTTTCGCCCGTCAACACATCCACAATCTGTCAAGTGCCATGCACACTCAGGGAAACTCGTCAATAACATCTGTCAATATGCATATAAAAAATAGCATAAAAATCACAATCCATCAACATCATCATAAGAATCCATAAGCGAAATAAATAACCATGTACTATAACCGGAGAACTTGCACACAAGTGTCCTCAAAAAATAAGTAAATAACATGTGCTCGCAAGAGAGAGATGTTACTATAATGTCCCCCACCTCTTGATGAAGAGGTTATGAGAGACTTAGTAGTCTAGTTGTCCCCACTAGACTATAGTCTCATGCATCATGGGGAAAAATACAACCCAAATCCATTACCTAAGCACAACGTTATAATATTAAGTTGACTTTGGGGGAAAAAGGTAACTGAAGGAAAGAAAAGAACATGTGTGGAAAATACAGGATTTAAGCATAGGGGTTAACTAAATCAATAGAAAAATAGATATGTAGTATAAAATAAAGGAAGGGCACACTTTTCACTCATTCTGGATTATTATTACATTTTTCATTTGGGCTCTTGAACACAAAGAAGTTTTGAGGGTTTTGAGATTAAAAACACTAGAGATCAACTCGGTGGTGAAAGATCCTGCATATCTTGATCCAAGATTTGTCTTGGGGGTGCAATACCCCACCCACACCATTCTACATCAGTTACAGGTACCATCTATTAGCCAAGGAAGGAATAGTGTGCAACCTAGGGGGTTTCCGGCAAGGGGGGTGCACAATTGGAAGAAGAAGAGTTTGATCCAGGAAATAGAGGAGGATTTTGGGAATTTGGACTTATGGGTTTTCTCTGTAGGGCCTCAACCATCATTTCTAACCTATTTTTGGAGAGGCTTACTTGCCATATGATTTTTTATAGCTTGGCACAAGTTGGAGAGAAGGAGGGCACACTGAAAAAAAGGATTTCTTTTGTTTGGAGGAGAAGATATTCATTACTCAATTGGAGACTTCACGAGGGGGTTTATCTTTCTCCGATATAAAATTTGAGTCAGTTTCATAGCATTTGGAGGTTCCTAGTAGTGAGGCCAAAAAAATGGGTCTCTTCAGTCATCTAGGAGGGTGAAACCTAGTTTGGGGTTTCAGCTATAGGAGGAGAAAATATCTATCATTCATCTTGAGACTTCAGGAGGGGGTTTGTCTTTCCCTAATCTAATATTCCAACCAATTTCAGAGTGTTCGGAGGCCTCTAGCATCAAGGCCTAAATATTGAGTATATTCATCCATCCAGAAGGGCACAACTCAGCTAGGGGGATTCGAATATGATCTCTAGAAGGAAAGAAATCAATCTTGTACTTTACATTAGCTTATTGTCTTTCCTTTTGAATCTTATATCTTCAATATTGAGCATTTTTGTAGCAATTATTATTCTGGTTGGATATTCATATTGGTATTCTTCCAGGTCTATAGATCTATTGTATGAAGATCTATACATTATCTAAATAAAGGTCAAATCTGAGTTATTTGGTTCCATATTGGTATTTCTTATTATATATTTTCTTTTCTTATGTTATATCTTCAAATCCATGTCTACATGCTTTGATATCATAAACATAAACCCTAATGTGCAACTTCATGAGTAAACCTACAAGAACACAACTAAACAAATAGTAAACAGTGAATAGTTAGTGTTTCCAGTGAAAAAAATGGCTTGGGAACATTACAGTGGTATCATATCGTTTATCCTCCCAGCAAGTGGGGATTAGCGCATTCATAAATTCAATGGTATCTATATGGGAAGACAAAGAAGGAAGAAAGGTGAGCCATATGCAGAAATAGAAGGTCCAAGTGAGGACAGTAAGCCACAAGTTCTAGCAGGTTTTGCAAAGGAGTTACAACACTCCATACATCAGGTAGAAAGTGCACATGTACACCATCTATAGGAGAACCATGAAACAATGCACAAGGAACAATTTGAGATGAGGGAGACCTTGGAAAGAGTAAATTCCAACTAAGAGAATATTGTGCAACTCCTATTAAATATGACACATGCAGGAAAGGGGTGATAAATCTATGAAAACAAAGAAGCCAATGGTTCTCATGGGAAAACTAGACCTCATCAGGAAGAGATATTTCACTACAAAACTAAGGGGAATATTTTTGGAGAAGGGCAATCTAAAGGGATAACACATAGTAGAACTACCCATAGACCCTACCTACCTACATTTTTGGATAACTAGCCACAACACAACCACCATGATGAAATTGAGGACAATTTTGAGCAATATGCCAGGGAATATGACTCATTGAGTGCAGGATTCAAAAGACAAGTCACACTAGACCAATATTGTGGGATCACCAAAAAGGGTAATCCCAAAAAATATCATTGAAACAACTATGAATTGGAGCGCAGTGAAGGAAAGATGGAAATCCCATACTTTGATGGATCTTCCAAGGTGAATGTGCAATCTTGGGTGCATAAGCTTGATAAATACTTACAACTTAACCCAATGAGAGAGATGGATGCCATCAAGTTTTCCACCATTTAATTGGAGGTAAAATCTCATAACTGGTGGTACCATGGGTTAACTACACTGGGCCATAATCAGATTACTTCTTACACAGATTTCACACAAATGCTTATTGACAAGTTTGACCAGTGGGATCCAGAACTACATTTTAGGGAACTCACCCAACTCAGACAGACAGGGTCACCAGAGGTATATATAGAGGAGTTTCATAGGATATTAGTTATGGTGTAGGATGTGTCTCAAGGGAGACTAATGATTCTCTTCACATAGGGGTTGATGGAACCCTTAAGGGGTTGGTTCAAGGATTTTAAGCCTACCAACTTACAAGATGCTATATGGAAGAATAGGTACTTGGGATCAACATCAAAGACTAAATTTACCCCTAGACCTCCTCTAAACCCAAGGGGAAGAGACCAAAGACCCCCCATGAACCAAGGGGGAAGAGACCAAAGGGGGTTTGACCAAGGAAGAGGTAGAATGGATGAAATTACTAGGAGGGAATTGAGAAGGAAATAGTTGTTCTTCACATGGAAAGATCCTTGGGATCCAACACACAAATTCATGGGCAAAGGCAAGGCTCACTACATTGAAGTGATTTCTAATGATGAGGAGGAGGAATTTTTCGTCCATCTACAGAGAATTGAGGAATATCCCCAGAGAAAATGGAGATGAGGAGGGTGCAGGTCACAACCTTATAACAGATGAGAAGGTAACAATAGCATCAATCAGTGGGGTACCCAAATTCAACACCTTTAGGATGAGAGGAGTGCTATAGGGGTAGAAATTTTTAGTTCTCATTGATGGGGGTGCTTCACACAACTTCATTGATTCATCCCTAATGCAAAGAAGACATATACCTACAATTGAATTTGAAGGGTTTCGTGTAGAGGTAGTAGGGGGGCGCACTATGCCTTGTGACAGGTATGTTCCATGAATGAAGCATACATTGGGTACTAGGAATGATTTGGCACAATATTTCTATGTAATGGATCTTCCAAACACTAACATCATCCTTCGAGTTCATTGGCTTAGTACGTTGGGGCCAATCACTACCAACTACAATACCATGGAGATGTCTTTCATGGAGGAAAATGGGAAAATTTTGGTACTCACAGGTATAAAAGGAAACACACCTAGAGTGTGACAACAAAGCACATGGAGGCCATATTCAGGATGGGGGGACATTGTGTATGCAGCATGATGTAGAATATCGGTTCAGGTGGATAAGAAATGGGATACTCATTACTCTCCAGAGATTCAGAGAATCATTGACAGGTATAGCAAGGTCTTTGAACCCATTCCACGAGGAGCACCACCAGATAGGGCGTTTGAGGACATCATAGAATTGGAAGAGGTAGAGAAACCTCTCATCACCACTCCTTACAGGAACCCAAAGAAGTATAAAGACAATATTGAGAAGGACATCAAAGAGTTTTTATATATGGGCCATATTAGGCCAAGTTCCAGTCCCTTTTCATCTTCAGTGGTGTTAATGAAAAAGAAGGATGGAACCATGCACATGTGCATTGATTACAGGGAATTGAATAAGAAGACGATCAAGAACTGATACCCCATCCCTAGGATTGATGAGCTATTGGATGAGATTCATGGGGTTGTATACTTCACAAGTTTTGACTTCCTCTTTGGCTATCATCAGATAAAAATGATGGAGAAACATGTCACTATGCTCACTATGAGTTATTGGTAATTCCCTTTGGGATAACTAATGTGCAAGATAACTTCCATCCTTGCATGAATCATGTCTTTCACAATAAATTAAGGAACTTCCTCTTGGTCTTCTTTGATGACTTTTTGATCTACAACAAAACATCGGAGGAGCATCCGCAACATGTTGAACATATTTTAGCCATCATGGAAAGACAATCTCTATATGCTAAAGAATCCAAATGTGAATTTGGAATGACAGAGGTACTCTATTTTGGAAACATAATTGGGGTGAAATGGGTACAGTTACACTCACTGAATTAAAAGGGTTTCTTGGCATATGCTTCTATTACAGGAGGTTTGTTAAAGGTTTCTCTCAAATTTGCATACCTTTGACCGATTTGACCAGGAAGGGTGCATTCAAGTGGATTCAAGAAGCACAATTGACTTTTGACAAGATGAAGAAGGTAATGAGCACTTGTCTGATATAATCTCTACCAGATTTCGCATAACCCTTTATAGTGGAGTGTGATGCCTCAAGATCTATACATTATCTAAATAAAGGTCAGATCTAAGTTATTTGGTTCCATATTGGTATTTCTTGTTGTATATTTTCTTTTCTTACGTTATATCTTCAGATCCATGTCTACATGATTTGATCTCATAAACATAAACCCTAATGTGAAACTTCATGAGTAAACCTACAAGCACACAACTAAATAAACAGTAAACAGTGAATAGTTAGTGTTTCCAGCGAAAAAATTGGCTTGGGAACATTACAGTGGTATCATATCATTGATCCTCCCAACTAGTGGGGATTAGCGCATGCATAAATTCAATGGTATCTATATGGGAAGACACATAAAGAAGAAAGGTGAGCCATATGCATAAATGGAAGGTTCAGGTGAGGACAGTAATCCATAAGTTCTAGCAGGTTTTGCAAAGGAGTTACAACACTCCATACATCAGGTAGAAAGTGCACTTGTACACCATCTATAGGAGAACCATGAAACAATGCGCAGGGAACAATTTGAGATGAGGGAGACCTTGGAAAGAGTAAATTCCAGCTAAGAGAATATTGTGCAACTCCTATTAAATATGACCCATGTAGGAAAGGGGCGAGAAATCTATGAAAACAAAAAAGCCAATGGTTCTCATGGGGAAACTAGACCTCATCAGGAAGAGATCTTTCACAACAAAACTAAGGGGAATATTTTTGGAGGACGGGCTTCTAAAGGGATAACACATAGTAGAACTACCCATAAACCCTACCTACCTACATTTTTGGATAACCAGCCACAACACAACCACCATGATGAAATTGAGGACAATTTTGAGCAATATGCTAGGGAATATGACTCATTGAGTGCAGTATTCAAAAGACAAGTCAAACTAGACCAATATTGTGGGATCACAAAAAAGGGTAATCCCAAAAAATATCATTGAAAAAACTATGAATTGGAGCGCAGCGAAGGAAAGATGGAAATCCCATACTTTGATGGATCTTTCAAGGTGAATGCGCAAGCTTGGGTGCATAAGCTTGATACCTACTTACAACTTAACCCAATGAGAGAGATGGATTCCATCAAGTTTTCCACCATTTAATTGGAGGGAAAATCTCATAACTTGTGGTACCATGGATTAACTACACTAGGCCATAATCAAATTACTGCTTACATAGATTTCACACAGATGCTTATTGACAGGTTTGACCAGGGGGATCCAGAACTACATTTTAGGGAACTCACCCAACTCAGACAGACAGGGTCACCAGAGGTATATATAGAGGATTTTCATAGGATATTAGTTATGGCATAGGATGTGTCTCAAGCGAGACTAATGATTCTCTTCACATAGGGGTTGATGGAACCCTTAAGGGGTTGGGTCAAGGATTTTAAGCCTACCAACTTACAAGATGCTATATGGAAGCATAGGGACTTGGGATCAACATCAAAGACTAAATTTACCCCTAGAACTTCTCTAAACCCAAGGGGAAGAGACCAAAGACCCCCCATGAACCAAGGGGGAAGAGACCAAAGGGGGTTTAACCGAGGAAGAGGTAGAATGGATGAAACTACTAGGAGGGAATTGAGAAGGAAATAGTTGTGCTTCACATGGAAATATCTTTGGGATCTAACACACAAATTCATGGGCAAACGCAAGGCTCACTACATTGAAGTGATTTCTAATGATGAGGAGGAGGAATGTTTCGGCCATCTACAGAGAATGGAGGAAGATCCCCACAGAAAATGGAGATGAGGAGGATGCAGGTCACAACGTTATAATAGATGAGAAGGTAACAATAGCATCAATCAGTGGGGTACCCAAATTCAACACCTTCAGGATGAGAGGAGTTCTATAGGAGTAGAAAGTTTCAGTTCTCATTGATGGGGGTGCTTCACACAACTTCATTGATTCATCCCTAATGCAAAGAAGACATATACCTACAGTTGAATTTGAATGGTTTCACGTGGAGGTAGTAGGGGGGCACACTATACCTTGTGACAGGTATGTTCCAGGAATGAAGCTTGCATTGGGTACTAGTAATGATTTGGCAATATATTTATATGTAATGGATCTTCCAGACACTAACATCATCCTTCGAGTTCATTGTCTTAGTACGTTGGGGCCAATCACTATCAACTAAAATACAATGGAGATGTCTTTCATGGAGGAAAATGTGAAAATTTTGGTACTCACGGGTATGAAAGGAAACACACCTAGAATGGTGACAACAAATCACATGGAGGCCATCTTCATAATGGGGGGACATTGTGTATGCAACGGGATGTAGAATATCGGTTCAGGTGGATAAGAAATGGGATACTCGTTACTCTCCAGAGATTCAGAGAATCATTGACAGGTATAGCAAGGTCTTTGAACCCATTCCACGAGGAGCACCACTAGATAGGGGGTTTGAGCACATCATAGAATTGTAAGAGGGAGAGAAACCTCTCATCACCACTCCTTACAAGAACCCAAAGAAGTATAAATACAATATTGAGAAGGACATCAAAGAGTTGTTATATATGGGCCATATTAGGCCCTGTTCCAATCCCTTTGCATATTTAGTGGTGTTAGTGAAAAAGAAGGATGGAACCATGCACATGTGCATTGATTACAGGGCATTGAAGAAGAAGACAATCAAGAACCAATACCCCATCCCTAGGATTGATGAGCTATTGTATGAGATTCATGGGGGTGTATACTTCACAAGTTTTGACTTGCGCTCTGGCTACCATCAGATAAAAATGACGAAGCAAGATGTACTCAAGACTGCTTTCAGATGTCACTATGCTCACTATGAGTTCTTGTTAATTCCCTTTGGGATAACTAATGCACAAGCTAAATTCCATTCTTGCATGAATCATGTCTTTCAAAAGAAATTAAGGAACTTCCTCTTTGTCTTCTTTGATGACTTGTTGATCTACAACAAAACATGGGAGGAGCATCCACAACATGTTGAACAGATTTTAGCCATCATGGAAAGACAATCTCTATATGATAAAGAATCCAAATGTGAATTTGGAATGACAAAGGTACTCTATTTGGGAAACATAATTGGGGTGAAATGGGTATAGTCACACCAAGGGAATATGCAGGTTATACTTGATTGGCTGACACATAAGACACTCACTGAATTAAAAGGGTTTCTTGGCATATGCTTCTATTACAGGAGGTTTGTTAAAGGTTTCTCTCAAATTTGCATACCTTTGACCGATTTGACCAGGAAGGGTGCATTCAAGGGTGCAGAAGAACAATTGACTTTTGACAAGATGAAGAAGGTAATGAGCACTTGTCTGATATAATCTCTACCAGATTTCACACAACCCTTTACAGTGGAGTGTGATGCCTCGAGGGAGGGAATTGAAATAGTGTTTATGCAGAATAGGCACCCTATTGTCTATGAGAGCCGAAAACTAAGGGGTATTGAGATTCTCTACACCATCTATGAAAAATATATGTTATCCATCATGCATGCATTGGATAAGTTTAGGAAATACTTGGTTGGGGAAAAATTCCTTGTGAGGACAAATCACAACAATGTCAAGTACTTTCTAGATCAAAAGGGCTTAAATGAGAGTCAACAAAAATGGGTTAGAAAGATCCAGTCTTGTCACTTTGAAATTGAGTTTTTCAAAGGGAAAAATAATGTGGTGGAAGATGCCTTATCTAGGAGACCATAAGTTTATGATATGACCAACATTTCAGTTGACTGGAAGGCCCACATTTTGGTGGAATACTCAAAAAATAGTTTTTCATGTGAAATGATGGATGGGTAGGTATAAGATGACAACTTCAGAATTGTGGAAGAAATCATATATCACAAGAGTCGAATCTTATTGGTTCCCAAATAAACCTTTAAAACCAAAGTACTACAATCATGTCATGATTCACCAGTAGCAGGACATCAACAATTCGTCAAGACACACAAGAAAATAATGGAAATATTCGCTTGGAAGGGCATAAAGGAAGATGTGATTCGCCACATCAAGGAATGAACTACTTGTCAGGTGAACAAGGATGAAAAAACTCATCCAACAGGACTACTGCAACCACTTCCCATTCCTGAGAACAAATGGGAAAGCATATCTATGTATTTCATCGCGGGATTGTCCAAGGCCCAGGGAAAGGATTGTATTTTTGTGGTGGTAGAAAGGTTAACCAAGATTTCTCATGTTTTCTCTATTGCCATAGATTACAATGCAACATAGGTTGCAGATTTGTTCTTCAGAGAGGTTTTTAGGTTGCATGGTTTACCCAAAACCATTGTGAGTGACATAGACAGCAGGTTCATGAGCACCTTTTAGAAGGATCTATTCAGGTTGGTAGGTATGACCTTAACCCCTAGTACTAGCTATCATCTTCAAATTGATGGCCAAACAAAGATAGTCAACAAGTGGGTTGAGGGTTGCCTTTGGAATTATGTGTCAGAGAAGCAGAAGGCATGGGTTAAGTGGCTTCATTTGGGAGAATATTACTACAACACCACCCTATTGGTATGTCACCATTCAGAGCCTTATACAGTTATCATCCCCTCTCCTTTGTGGAGATTGTATTTGGTGACAACAAGGCTCCCATGAATCAGGATTAGATTCAATGGAGTTGGGATGAGAACTTAAAGACCACCTGCAAAGAGCACAGAATCAAGAAAAGGTATAGGTAGACAAGCACATTGTGGAGAGAACATTTTAGGTTGGTGATTTGGTTTACTTGAGGCTTCAACCATATAGATAGGCATTCATTAAGAGGAGTGGTGCAAAAAACTCCAACCTCACTTCTTTGGACCATACAGGGTTAACATAAAGGTAGGGATCATGGCATATGAGCTTGATCTACCAAAGGGAAGAAAAATACACAATGTCATTTATGTGTCATTAGTAAAGAGATCCATAGGTAAACACATCATTCCTATTGAGGAAATTTCACCCTTGGATGAAGAGGGGAAATTGATATTGATTCTAGAAAAAATATTAGAAGTAAGGGAGAATAGGTTAAGGAAGAGGAGCATCAAGTAATACTTAGTCATGTGGAATAATTTACCCATAGAGGATGCCACTTGGGAAGGTGAACATGTTCTTTAGAAGACAAGTTCAGAATTGCTTGTGGGCAAGCAATTTCTAGCAGTGGAGATTGTAATGTCCCCCACCTCTTGATGAAGAAGTTATGAGAGAATCAATAGTCTAGTTGTCCCCACTAGACTATAGTCTCATGCATCATGGAGACAAATACAACCCAAATCCATTATCTAAGCACAATGTTATAATATTAAGTTGACTTTGGGGGAAAAGGATAACTGAAGGAAAGAAAGGAACATGTGTGGAAAATCTATGAGTTAACCCTAGGGGTTAACTAACTCAACAAAGAAATAGATCTAGAGTATAAAAGAAAGGAAGGGCACACTTCTCACACATTCTGGATTATTATTACATTTTTCATTTTGGCTCTTAAGCACAAAGGTGTTTTGAGATTACAAACCCTAGAGATCAACTCGGTGGTGAAAGATATCACCTATTTTTATCTAAGCTTGGTATCAGGGATGAAATACTCCTCCCACACCATTCTACAACAATTATAGGTACCATCCATTAGCCAAGGAAGGAACATTGTGAAACCTAGGGGGTTTCCATCAAGGGGGGTGTACCATTGGAAGAAGAAGAGTTTGATCCATGAAGTAGAGGAGTATTTTGGGAATTTTGACTTCTAGGTTTTCCCTAGAGGACCCCAGCCATCATTTCTAGCCTATTTTGGGAGAGGCTTACTTTCCATATGATTTTTTATATCTTGGAATGAATTGGAGAGAAGGAAGGTGCACTACAAAAAAGGGTTTCTTTTGTTTGGAGGAGAAGATATTCATTATTCAGTTGGAGACTTCACCAGGGGGTTTATATTTCCCTGGTCTACCCTTCCAGCTAGTTCATATCATTTGGAGGTTCCTAGTAGTGAGACCAAAATATTGGGTCTCTTCAGTCATCTAGGAGGGTGCAACCCAATTTGGGGTTTCAGCTATAGGAGGAGAAGATCTCTATCATTCAGCCTGAGACTTTAGGATGGGGTTTGTCTTTCCCCAATCTACTATTCCAACCAATTTCAGATTGTTTGGAGGCCTCTAGAAGCAAGGGAGAAATATTGAGTATATTCAACCATTCATAAGGGCGCAACTCATCTAGGGGGGGTTGGATATGATCCCTGGAAGGAAAGAAATCAATCTTGTGTTTTACATCAACTTATGGTCTTGATTTTGGAGGCTTATATCTTCAGTATTGAGAATTTTTGTAGAAACTATTATTCTGGTTTGATATTCCTATTGGTATTCTTCCAGATCTGCAAATTTGTTGTATCAAGATCTCTATATTATCTAAATAAAGGTCATAGCTGAGTTATTTGGTTCCATATTGGTCTTTATTGTTGTATATTATATTTTCTTATGTTATATCTTCATATCCATGTCTACATAATTTGATCTCATAAACATAAACCCTGATGCACAAATTCATGAGTAAACCTACAAGTACACAACTAAACAAACAGTTATCAGTGAACAGTTAGTGTTTCCAGCGAAAAAATTGGCTTCAGAACATTACAGTTACATACACCCACTCTTGTTTTAAACTTCATCCCGAAGTTGTACAGTATATAAAATGCAGTAATAAAAGTATCTGACAAGATATATATGTCTAATATATCAAATAAGTAAGGAAATTGTTGACGCCTATCATATGTGTCCTCCCAAGTAGCCGAGTGTGGACTATAATTGTCCCACTGGACCTTGACCTAATTGACTGTTCAACATTGTAGATGTCGAATGCGATGGTCCATAATGAATATTGGCTCCATTGTGACTCCACCCTCGTCCGACACCTACAAGGAACTCATGTCAATCACATGCGTAGGATCACTAACATAATTTCTAAAAATAGATACATGAAAACATCGTCCATGCACCTCAAAGAATCAGGCAAGGCTAGTCAATAGGCCACAAGTCCTTTCCTTTCCACAACATCTAAAGGTCCCACCAACCTAGGAGATATTTTAGCACCCTTTCCAAACTTGATCTAACTCTTATGTGGTTTCACCCACAAGAAGACTTGGTCGCCAACTTCATAGTTGTGATCAACGCGATGTGCATCATCATAACTCTTCTGTCGATATTGCACTTCTTTAATCCTTTGTATTATCATTTTCATTTGTTCTTCCATTTGTTGGATCAATTTTGGTCCTACCAAGAGCCTATCCTCAATTTGATCCCAGCTCAATGGCATATGACACGGTCACCTGTAAATAAACTTAAACGGTTCCATCTTAATGGTACTTTGATAGATTTTGTTGTACACAACCTCTACCAGTGGCAAGAACTCTTCCCAATGCTTTTGTTGGTCCATCACATACATACACAACATATATTCCAAAATTTGGTTCATTGTTTTTGTCTTCCCGTCGGTCTCAGGGTAATATGTTGCACTAAAGTTAAGTTGTGTTCTCAAGGCCTCTTGGAAACTACTCCAAAAATTTATTGTAAACATCGATCCTCTATCGGATATGATCCTTTTTGGGACTCCATGTAACCTCATAATGTTGCTGATCAAAAATCTAGTTGTGTTTGGCGTCTGATACATTGTACACACAAGAATAAAATGTGCACTCTCCATTAGAGTGTCAACTACCACGAAAATTGAGTCGTGCCTCCTTGTCATCAGCGGCAATCCAAAAATAAAGTCCATCGAAATGACCTCCCATTTCGATTTCGGAATAGCATGTGGTTTTAGTAACCCTGTCAAATGTCTATGTTCAGCCTTCACTTGCTGACATTATAGACATATCGCCATGTAGTTAACTATGTCTTCCTTTATTCCTTTCCAGAAGAATAAGGGCTTACGGTATGCCCGCATCTTCATGACTCTTGGATGAGCCATGTACACTTCTCTATGAGCTTATATTAATATCAAACTTCTCAATTCATCATTAGGTTGTACGTAAATCCATTTATTATAACTCATCAATTCGTCATTGTCCAATGTATATCCTTCAAACTTTGTTACCATCATGGTGTCTTGTCTGATATTTTCCTTAACCTCCTTATACCAGTCATCATTGAACTGTATAGTTAGAATATTTTCTTGAAGATTCATCTGTAGAGGTATCGCCGAGAATATGTGTGGTCTTTGACTTAATGCATCGACCACTCTCTTCACTATTCCTTTTATGTAAGTAATCTCAAAATTGTATTCTATAAGCAATTTTAACCAATGCCTTTGTCGCGCATTCAAGTCACTCTGCGTAAAGATGCGCTGCAATCCACAATGATCTATTTTTAGTTCAAATTTATGTCCAATTAGATAGCGTCTCCACACTCTTAAGGAATACACAATGGGAAATAACTCCAAATCATACGTGGCATATTTCTCCTCATGCTTCCTCAATTTCCTCAAAATGTAAGCAATCACATGATCGCCTTGCATCAAGACTCTTCCTAAGCCTTCCTGGGATGCATATCTGCATACCAAGAATTTTTTGTCCATGTCAGGGACTTTTAGTATCGACGCTACCGTCAACAACTCCTTGAGCCTTTGAAATTTTTTTGTGCACTTGTCGATCCATACAAACTTCTTGTTTTTCTTTTGCAATTCCATGATCGGATTTTCTATCTTTGAAAAACCTTCAATGAACCATCGGCAATATCGTACTAAACCCATAAAGTTGCATACTTCTAGTACATTGGTTGGAGCAAGTCATTCCATAATAGCCTCTGCCTTCATTGGATCCACAATGATGCCTTTGTCGAAGATAACATGCCCTAAGTAATGAATCCTCGATTGGTAAAAAGAGCATTTCGATAGTTTACTGTATAATTTTTTTTCTTATAAACACTATAGTACCAAGCACAAATGGTCGTCATGTTCTTATGTCATCCAAGAATATATCAGTATGTCATCAATGAATACTTGAAAAAACTTGTCCAAGTATTTGTGAAACACCCCATTCATCAAGATCATGAATACCCTCGGGGCATTTGTCAGTCCAAATGGTAAAATAATAAACTCGTTTTGTCTGAAACTCGTCTTGAATGTGGTCCTAGGAATATGTTCCTCTTTAATTCATAACCGGTGATAACCTGATCTCAAGTTGATATTTGAAAACACCACCGCGCCTTTCATTTGATCAAACAAATCATCTGTTCTTGGCAACGGATACTAGTTCTTTATCGTCGTCTTGTTCAATTGACAGTACTCAATACAAAGTCTCCACAACCCATCCTTCTTTCTTATGAAAATAACAGGTGTACCCCAAGGTGACACACTTGAACGTATAATTCCTAGGTCCAACAACTCCTTCAGTTGCATTTTCAACTCATGTAACTTAGGTGTTGACATTCAATAAGGTGTTCTTACTATTAGTTCAGTTCCAGGTTTCAAGTTGATTGTAAACTCCAACTCTCTTTCAGGCGGCAAGCCTGGTAACTCTTCTGGAAACACGTCAGCAAACTTGCATACTACCTAAAGGTTTTCTAATCCTTCTGCCTCGCCCTTGTTGTTTAGTGATAATAATTCATACAAATTACCTCCTTTACACATGATCTTCTGCAGTTGTAGGGAAGAAATGAACCTCAAGTACACTCCCTAGTTTCTTTCTATGATCGGTATTCTTTATCCCTCATCATTGGTCAAACTCAATCATTTTGTCTTACAATTGAGTATCGCATCATGCGATTCAAAATAGTCCATACAGATCACTATGTCATAAGGTCCTAAGATCCTGAAATATAGGTTGGCCTTCGTTACAAAATATCCCAAGTTAATGCGACAATCCACAACCTTTCCTCCAACCTTTTGTTTGCCACCCGAAGCCATTTCTATGTATCTAAACTCATCCTTCTCGATTGCCTTTACCTTAATTATTCTTAGCACTACAACAAAAATAAATCTCTCGGTAGCACCTTGATCTATCAAAATACTAAAATTTTGGTCAACGATGGTACCTGACGTCTTGAGCACAGTGGATTGGTGGTCGGCCTGGAGGTTGTTCACCACTGCATGAATCCTGTGGGCCTTGCCCAAATCTCCAATTGTAGTGTGTCTTGATGACCTAACTACTCTGGCCCTCTCAACTGAACAATCTTGTTGGTAATGTGGATCTCCACATGTCCAGCATATAGTCTTCGATTCAGTACTCCTGGTCCTCAAAGTAGAAGTCGTTAGCCTTCCATCTTGAGATCCTGGTTTGTTCTGTTGAACAGACCTAAACTTCTATTGTTGCGAGCGATGTTGTTGTTGATGTGGTGGTCCTCTATAGAGAGTCCTCTATTTAGGAGTCGATCCTCATGGTGTCGTGAACATGGATCCTCTCGACGTATCTCTATACCCTGATGTATGTCTGGCTGGCGTCTGATGTTGTTTCACACCAGATGTCATATGTCCAGTCGGTCTTGCAGGAGTCCTACCCTAACGCTCGCTGGTCAACTATTCCCCAGTTATGAGGGCCTTCTAGACTACATCGTGCAACTTCTGAGGCACCATTATCCTCACCTTCACACGGATGTTGAAGTTAACGTTGAACACAAACTTGTTGAACTTCACCTTCTCCATGTTCAGATGTGGGGCATACCGAAGTATCTCCATAAATATGGCCTCATACTCTGGCACCGTATGACCAACCTGTCATAAGGCGTTGAACTCATTGAGATGACACTCGATGAATTCCTCTAGTAGACACCTCTCCCAGTACTGCTCCTCGAACAGTTCCCATGACATGTCTTCAATGACCATGTTTAGTTGAGGTAGGAGCATCTTCCACCATAGAAGAGCACTCCCCTTCGGCTGAAAGACTGGCATGTGGACCTTCATGTTGGAGGTGTAGTTGTGAAGTTGAAAGAACATCACCGTGTTCTCCAACCATGCCTCGGCGATTGAGTTGTCCATGGCACCTATGAACTCGGGAAAATTCACCTTCTCGAGTTCTCTTTGAATGCTACCACTGCCAGCTAGACCACACTATGAACCCTCATTGGGTATAGGATCCTTGGCCTCGTCTCTATCGAGTCGGTTAATCAGGGCCTCTGACATCCTCTGAAAGGACCTCATCAAACCAACCACATCCCCCACAACAATCTTCTCTTATCCAATGACTTGTTCTTCTCCTTGGGGGTTAGACCCCTTTGGCATGGATTCTACTGGAGGCATTGCACCACCTCCCCTAGCACCACCTCGTCTACCTCCATGTCGTCCTCTAACCATGATTACCTGCATGGAAACATTTAAATTTTAATTAGTGATAAGGTATTAATTAAGTGTTTAACACAATGGAAGGCATAATGATCCCAATTCGCGGGGTTGAACCAGCTCTCATACCATATGTAATGACCCTCTGTTACGACAACAAACAACGATGGATTTTTTTTTCATTATTCATTTAGATCGTTACAACATAAATTAATAGCATTAAAAGTGACACATCATCGAAATCAATAACGACACCAAGACAACACATAACCACGACACATGATCACACATAAACATAAATAGTGAAGCAGTTCAATACATCACAATCAACTAAAGAAGAAATATAATTAACGATCAACCATGTCATTGAATAAAAATTACTACCTGCCCAACCTATCCTGCATGGTTAGGACCTCCTAGACACATAAGCAACGCTCAAGCCCAGGATTCATTTGATTGATTTAGACCACTTAAGGTCTCAGGGATGGCGATTGTTCTAAGGAACAAGGAGGTGTCTAAATCCCTTAATAATTCACAACTCATAAATCCAGTCTAGATTATCATTCATACATCAACATTATTGCATGGCGCAAGAGTAATCTAACTACTAAAACTATCATACATCAACTTTATTTAATGGCGCAAGAGTAACTAATTTATAAAACAATCATACATCAACATAATTAATGATGCAATAGAATCTAATTCTCAGATAACTCATCTATACATTTTGTCTTAAGGAATATCTTCCAGGAGTATGTAAGGCAATGCTAAAATTCTATAGTCATTGTGAGA
Organism: Picea engelmannii; assembly: GCA_009831015.1. Classification (NCBI taxonomy): domain Eukaryota; kingdom Viridiplantae; phylum Streptophyta; class Pinopsida; order Pinales; family Pinaceae; genus Picea; species Picea engelmannii. The sequence continues at coordinate 670,646 of ML777518.1, forward strand.
ACCCAAAAGAAGATAAATCTTCTCAAGCCGTACATTAACTTTACACTACCTTCATTATGTATCTATCTATGAACTAATAGGATTCATTCATAATCATCATTTCTTCACAGTGCAAGGAATAATCCAATTTATATAGTCCATCAATCGTCGATAAATAAGTGTGATTGAGTAAGAGAACCCTACATCTGAATATTAAGAATCAATATAGTATAAGTGCAATCTTAGTCTCATGTCCAAAAACAAAGCTAGCCAGAACAATTATAGTAGCATAAATAAAAATTTCATTCATCGATAACAACACATGACTTATCACTTGAATCATATTCTTTTTTCACTATGAAACAATAAGAGTTTTAGACCTAATAGATATTGTTATAAAGAAAATCTTAATTAATTCATAGTTCAAATATCAATCAATTATATGTGTTAGGAGATCATGTAAAATCAATTAATTTCATGTGACTCAACTAAAGTCTAATGTTGCATCACCAGATTATGTAAATAGAATTAGTATGTAACTCAAATCCTTTAATTAATTCTATTGTAATGCGTCCCCAGATCATGTAAAATTCACTAATATGATGACCTCATACTAACCATGATTATACTAGAGTAAGTAGATAACAAACTTTTTTTTTCAATTTAATTTTATCCAATTATACTAATTAACATGATTTAACATTAATAGAGGTTTATCCCCAAATATTCCAATTAGTAAATTAAAAGAAAAAGGGCTTAATAACTAATTTATTTAATCAGAACTTGATCAAATATTTGTAGTCACTCCTAAATCCAGGAATTACCATTCTCGAGTAATGTTTGTTCATAGCTAGGGAATAATGTGAGAATGGAAAAAATAGAAGAATGACAGACCTGTCACCCAAGTCAAGTCTGGAAAATTATAGAAACCACAGAAATTACGCTACAGAACGGGTCTTAACTCCCCTCTTACGTGCCTAAGGTAATTACAACCAACAAATAATGATATGTAATTAATTGGCAATGCAAGTGTAGTCCACGAGCAACCTACAATTTAACTGAACATGCCATACTGAATCGACAGTTCTACAAGATGGCACAATAAAAATAAACAAGAAAAAATCTGTCATCTAACCGGTGATAATCAGGTAGATAGGATGTATTTGGAACTTCTAAATTTCATAGATCAGATAGATCGTAGAGATCTCTTTCTTACCTTGTAAAATTCCATCGTTACAACAGAGGACAAAATTTCTGGAAGGTTCTCTACAGGAAACTTTCCCTAAGTAAGGTACATTCAATGCTGGAAGAATAAATCTGAACCAAATCACTATGGGAGAGGGGAGCATTCATGCATTGGTAGTTATGTTTTGGTGTGCAGCAGTCAAGAGCTATTAGAAATTAATTAAACAACCAGTCTAATTAATTATATCTACGCAAGGTTTGGGGAAGGCAAGAGTGTCAGTTGGCGATTCCCATATATCTACGCCTTCTAACAGATCCATAGAGTAGTTGAGTAATTCTTCCTCCTCGACCCAACCACTAATAGTAGATTGCATGATTCTCCCAAAACCAACTACAATCAGAACCTGTCACCATCGATAAGGTTCATACATGTGAAAGGAGTTTTAAGATCATGATAAATAATTACAACACAAAATAATTATATATATATATATATATATATATATATATATATATATATATATATTATTTTTCTTTTTTTTTATTATTATATATATTATTTCTCTTATATAATTTTTAATTATTAGTTTTTTATGGTGAATATTTAATACAATTTATTTTTTTTGAATATTTAATAAAATAGCATTGTTCATTTTCTTTGATATTAGAGCCCATTTCTAATCTGTGTATTTTGCCATACTTCTTTTAATATCTTATGTTACATGAACATTTCTTTCAACTTTCATATTGAACTATAAAATATCTTTTAAAGAAATTATTATCTTTTATAAAAATTAAAAACAATACTTAACACTTTATTTACTTTATATATATATATATATATATATATATATATATATATATATTACAATCATTTTTTTTTTAAGTATTTAAAAATAAAAAATTCATACATAAATTATATTGTTAACTTTACAATATACACATAAGCTACATATCATTATTAAAGAATGAGTTAATATCAAACATAAAATATTATAACAACGTGTGTATTTATATATATTCATATAAAACTTATTACAACATAACGCAAACTCAACATCCGAAATTGAGGTTGTGTGGTTTTTGAGATCCCTAAATTTCATCCAAAATATGTGTATATTTAGGAGATTTCATTATTCACAATGTGAATATAGTATGGTGATTTTGGAAATCTTTTTTTAATACGTTTCAAGCACATAAACAAAATTCTAAAAAATCACATGTAATCACTTACCCTCTTAAAATCCGATAAACCAATTCAATCTTAGTGGACATTAATAATCATTATCAATATTAAATATAGTACTAAGTTAGTTATTTTTAATTAAGATTTACTCTATCTTTTAATTTTATTAAATATATAAAAAAATTAAAAAAATTAAAATACTATAGTATATATTTAGGAGATTTCATTATTCACAATGTGAATATAGTATTGAATATATTTAAATTAATTATTTTTAATTAAGATTTATTTTATCTTTGATTTTATTAAATATAGAGAGAAATTAAATATATATATATATATATATATATATATATATATAGTATTAATATTGAAATATTAATTGTGTAAACTTACATATTTAGAATATAATATTAAGTTAATTATATTTAATTAAGATTTACTTTATTTTTATTTTATTAAATATATAGGAATTAAAAAAAATACATTAAACTAATTTGTATTCATTTTTGTTATTATAATTAGTTTTTTCACTTTTATATTATAAATAATTTGTATTCATTTTTGTTATTATAATTAGTTTTTTCACTTTTATATTATAAATAATTTGTATTCATTTTTGTTATTATAATTAGTTTTTTCACTTTTATATTATAAATGTCTTTTTTAGTTATTTTATTTTACAAATCTAATTTATATTTATAAAGTACATACTTTATAGTGCAATAAAAATTTTAAGTATTTAATGGATACAATAACTATATTGATAGCTAATCATACCTTAAACCTATTAAAAAAATAATTGAAAATTAATGAAAATTAAACTGATGCTATGTAGGACTTTCCTTTAATGTTGAATACCAGTGTCGGATTCCTCAACATCTTCAGTTCGACGCGTCGAGTGCTTTGCCCCACAAGGCCCGGGGCAATCAAAATTGCTCCGATAATAGTGCACCTTTTGACCATGATTACCGATACAATTAGATGGGGTCTTGAAATAGATTTGGTTTGGAATTTCAAAATATATTCTCAAAGTGGGTAATGGAGCACTCTTTCCCTTATGAGAAGTATTATTTTAATGGCTAGTATTATAATATATTTAGTAACATAAATTATTTATTTAACTTTGTAAATAAATAAGAGTTGCATGGCAGTTTAGTCCCTACCTCTTGCATGTTTAGAAAGACAGGTTTAGAAATTAATAACCATTATTATTTAAAATTATAACAAATCCAAAATAATAATCATTATTTAAATACTTCTATTTAACATTAAAGGGGAAGGTAAACAAAGTCTTTATTTTCATTTATGTATTTAGTTGTTTGCCCTTTTTGGGGGGGGGGGTTTGCTCTCATATTTTATTTATTTTATGTATAAGTTTAATGAAAATGTTTTGGGGGTTTTGCTCTCATATTTTATTTATTTTATGTATATGTTTAATGAAAACAAAGAGCTAATAACCATGAAGGAACAATAAAAACTCAAACTCTTTCACAGTGTTCAAAAACAATGTCAAAACCCTTGCAACTAAGAAGAAAAAAGCTTGAAATGAGGATAAAAAATTCTAGTTGTATTTGTATAAAACACATGTAAATGACTATAATTTTTTCTTATGATATTCTTTTGGTTTATGTATTTACGGAAATATGTTTTCCCATTAAGGAAAACATGGGTATCCTAATGAGTCTCTATAATATAAACCCCAATATGTTAAAGGGACCACGTGAAAATCAAAATATGTGGGGAATGGTGATAGAGCAATTGCCCTTTGGATTTACACAAGAGACTACCTCGTAAAATTAGGTGTTAACGAAGAACCTTCCTACAATTTTTTACAATTTTTTTTTTTTTTTTAAGAACAAAAAGAAGAACCTTCATACTAATTACAATTACATCTATTTTAGAGATAAAGCCTAAAACTCCATAGGATTACTATTATTTCTTTGAAATGGGAAGGTAGAAATGATGAAGCATGGATAATGGCATATACATTTGTTTTTAAAATACAATGTCTTTAGCTTGGTAATAATAGGGTAGTTGATTTTGCCATTTTATCAATATGTATAGTAAAAAAGTGTAATTTTTTATACAATTAAAATTAATTTGTTTTAATAAAAAATGAAAAAATAAATCAATCTCTCATTTATGGATAATAATATCGAGTACTTGTAATATAACTTTATCATTACTTACAACTCTTAAACTAAATAACCGTCAAACCAACCTTTATAAACAAGTATGTGTGAGTATTGGGTGCACTTAAGAAACTGCACTATGATGTATTTTTTACTAGAAAGTATGCTCTTACATGTTATTTGGATTGGAAGCGGCGCTACTAGCGAATCAGACGAAGCCAAAATGGAAGGCTGGTACATTTGCATTTATTCATTTGTAATAAAGGAGTTGCTCCTCCACGCGACTCACGATGATCTCCTTCATGCAAGACAATACATCCAAATATGGTAAGTTGTTACATTTATTTCCTTACATCCTTCAGTCATTGCCACAACAATAAGAAGTTCACTTTTTCAACGAATCACATTTCAGAAAAATGTTTAAAAAAAAAATTAAAAAATAGAAAAGATCAATCTATAATGTTATACTTTGGGAAAAACTCAATTTTTTTCAGTGAAACTCAAACTAATGAAGAGTCAATGGAATACTGATTTCTATAGTCCATGCCGGCGGTAGGGAATAATAATACATGTAAATAAATTATCTAAAATATAATAATAATAAATTTAATGTAAATAAATAATGATGATGATGATTAACCTTCAATAAGATCTAATTGGTTTATCTAACCTTAAAAATATAAGGGATTACATGGAATTCTTTGTAATTTTATTTTTGTGCTCACAATTGAAATCTAATCTAGGTATATGTTGCACTTTCTAAGAGAAAATTGTTTTCATCTTCAACACTTGTTCATCCCATAGTAGTATTTTGATAATCTCATAGTAGTATTTTGAGAATGTACCAACACAACACTGAGTACATAGATCCAATGGTGCAAAGCGAGGAGTTTTTCATCGTTAGGAAAGGTTCAATTCTCATGAGGGCTTTACCTGGAGCCATGGGGGCACCTTGAGGTCTTGATCGAACGTGTGGTTTCACACAGAGATACTATATTAAATGGTATTGTGACCCGTGCACACTTAAGTGGATCAAAGTTGTCCTTCAATTTTTTTATGGGGGGTGGATATCGTGGGTATGTGGCTAGGGTTTCCCTGGCCACATACCCCTCCTTGGATTTTTCCTGGATTTCACGTAGAGATTGATCTTTGTCTTTGATCTTGGAGTTTTCCATCCGATATCCTTTTCTTA
>ML777518.1:683682-705387 GCA_009831015.1 Picea engelmannii
TATATATATATATATATATATATATATATATATATATCTTTTTATTTTATGGATAAATTTTTTACAAATGTATTTACATGTGTATGTGTGTGTTTTTCTTTTACATGTGAGCAAAATGCCAATCTAAATTTTAATTAGCTAGAGTATTAGTCATATATGGATGGGATGATCAGATCTCTTATGAGAATGCGATGTTAGATCATCAAGGTACGCCTCGACTATGTGTTTGAGGTCGTGAAAAGCGAACGACATGGCCCGTTGAAAGGTAGCTCCAACATTCTTTAGGAAAAAATACATATTTCAATACGCGAAGGTACCCCAAGGACAATTAAAAGTTTTTTTATGTTGGTCGTCAGGTTTGATTTGAATATGATTATATCCTAAAAAACCATCCATGAAAGAAAAGAATTTGCAACCCGCAGACTGATCAACAATCTGATCAATAAACGAGGTTGGAAAATTGTCTTTCGGGAAGGATTTGTTCAAATCACAGAAATCCATACAAAAATGAATCATGCCCTATTTATTGTTGATAGGAACTGGGTTTGATACCCATTATGTCAATTATACACGGTAGATAAAACCATCTTTGAGAAATTTCTCTACTTCTGCCTTGATCATCGCTTCTTTTTTAGGATTGACCAGACGAAGCTTCTGTCAAACCAATTTGACATCGGGATAAGTCGTGATTTCATGTTCAATGATTCGTGGGTTGATACCTGACATCTCCTCGTAAGACCAGGAAAAAATGTCGCGAAACGCCTTGAATGACTTGGTGTAAATTTTAATCTCTTCGGGGGAGAAATCCGCTCTGACAAAAACATTATCCACAATGCCAGGGGTTCTGGAGATATCGATAGGAATAGTTGCAACAATTATTTCCATGTGATCCTCAGCATAAACTTTGTGCATAGATAGATGATTGATAAGACAAGGGCTATCTCCATTCAGGGTCAAAATAAACTCTCCTACCTTGATTCTCCTAATCTGAGGAAGAAAATAAGATCTATGATGCAGAGTCATCCCAAGGTCTGTCAGGACCGGTCATTGCCTCTAGAATCACCTTGTCATTGGGAAAGACCAAGTCTAAAGGATCTTCAATAGTGAGAGATTCCTGAGCCCAAATAGATCGGGGTTGGCTGAGGCTTGTTGGACAATGTTGTATGCAACCTCAGTCACGGATAATGGCATGGCCATGCCAAGGTTCCCTATCACTTCTATTGAAGCCTATGTGGAAGGTAAACTCCACAGGTCATGAAAGTAGCTCGTTTTAAAAGATGACACTTGAAAGATTGCATCCCTTGAGTGGTCGGGAACAATTGATATAAACTTTACATCGTTGGAAGGCGGCAGATAATCAAAGGTTACCATCAATGATGGAAACAAACTAACACCTAGGTTAACAATTCTAGGCTACAAGTTATCAATCATCAAGATCGTGGAAGCCCCCGATGAAGGGTCAGAACGAGAGAAGGAAAATTGGTCGATGGTTGCAATTCGAACCTTGTGTGGAAAGCACAAGACCTAAAAAACTGTGGCAACCATCGTATAAATCGCATAGGTCCAATTCCATCCTAACAAAATATTGTAGTCAAGAGGCGCATCAACTACTTCAACTTTGATGCACATAATTTTACCTCCTAATTGCATGGGGAAAGAAGGAATTATTTTGTGTGGTCTAAATGACTAACCATCAAAATCCGTAAGAAACGTATCCGACGGAGACAACTCAAGTTGACCAATGGCCTTCCAAAATTCCAACGACATCATGCAAGTCGAGGCACCCTCATCAACCGTTGTATGGAAAATATTCCATGTCAACAATTTCATGGTGTATGCCACTACTATATGACAAATGATGTGGTGAGGAAGACGAGGTTTAAGGTCAGTTGGATCAAAAACGATCATTCCTGGGTTACTAGTCTTTGTCGCTCCCAACATAGATAACAAATATTTTCTCTGTGAGGGATAACTCTGGAGAACCTCTAGAGTAGACATCACACAAGGGATATATGCCAGATCCTCCATGATGGAGTAGTTTTGAGAGGCCCTCGCATTTGTATTATGGGAAGCCTTCTTAAACTCACCTTTACGGATGTGATTCATTGTTTCTCCCACTGTCTTCTCAATTTGGAGAGGATTCAGTGGTTAGTGGCCTCCTTTCCCTTCTTGACAGATTACAGTGTTTTGTAGTCATGATTCCTAGTGGATAAATGAGCATCAGTGTTCATCATGTAAATTTTCGTGGTCAGGTTGTTAGGAGTAGGTGCGGGGGGGGGGGCTATCTTCTAGGCTTTTGCAATCCGAGGGCATAGGTGAGTCGGGTGGTATTCCGTGCAAATATTACATGGATACTTCGACTTCTTCTTAGTTTTTCCCCCTCCAACATTGTTAGCAACCTTTTTATCTACTTTACCCTTTTTGTTTCTTTGTTTCTTCTTTCCCTCGGTCTATTGGTTGGCCTTGGGATTCGTCGGCTACACGTTGTGTACATATGATGTCTGGGTAGCGAGGATAGTCGAACTAGGAGTCTGGTTGGCCACAGTCTGTTGTATCAAAAATTGTTTCAATTGATTCAACAATAGATCTGCAAAATTTCTTTGTCTTGAGCCCACTAATCCCTCAGCGTGGGGCCCATAATATTTTTTGGCCTTATCGAGAGTAGATCGTGGCGCATCAAGTAAGATCTCATAAAGCATTCTATACTTAGATTAAATCAATTCTAGTTGTTAGGGCCTCATAATAACATCTTCCTCAAAAGATACCCCAAACATTGCTACGTCATTGGACACACAAGGAACCAAAGACTTCAAGAACCACTCAAGAAAGAAATCAGGAGGGACATTGACCTTAATCAAGATCATTCTTTATTTCCATTCCTGGATATGATCAGAGATATGGTCAACCTTGGTTTTCTCGAGGTTGGCCAACAATTCAATTTTGGCATTATATCTCACTGGTAACTGGAAATGGTTCGAGAAAACCATCACCAGGTCATTAAAGTAAGAGTACCTCGAGTCGTCGAGCTTGATATACAACTTCACAGCAACCCCTATAAGAGTGCGTTGAAAAAGGTGCAACTGAATGGAGTCATCTTTCGACGATTTTGACAAACACCACAAGTGAAAAGTAGTCACATGATCACCTGGATCCTCACCAAGATTGCCCTCAAATTTAGGAATATCTGAAGGAAACTTAGTCGACATGGGGGGGCAACATGGATCGTGACAGATCCAGTAATTCAGTAATCTCAACAAGTTTGGAAAATGCAGGGTTTCCAGAAAGGGTAGTTTTGGTTGTGGATTATTTACAAGAAAAGAGGATCCTACATTTTGACGCGGCACCTGAGTCAAAATTTTTGCAGTTTGTCTACTGGATTTTATGAGTTGGCCATCCCGTGAGTCCAGTCAAGTCTAGATTTGAAATCGATGAAGTTCTCTGGCTGATCATCGAGATCCTCCAGTATTTTCCCGACGGCTTGTCGAAGTCCTTAGGGTAGTGAGTCTTACACTCTTATTGTGCTCCTACCTCGGCTTTTCAATATCTTGAATTTTTTTCTCGAGTTATGAAGTATATATCTCCTGTCACGGGAATCACTAGCTACTTGAAGATGCATATTGTACTTATATATCTTCGACTGATTTTGAGATGTATATCCATTGTGTATTTCTCGCGGATACACTTTATACATTTATATGACATGGATATGCAATGTACTTGATTGGAAGCCATGATTTAGTTCATCAAGAGCATGGGTATGCCCACCTCAGAGAGACAATTATTTTTTTGCAGATGGCACCTCCCGAACTCTGGTCCCAAGCTCACTCGACTTTGTGCTGGTAAAGATATTGTAATGTATTTTGGCCATCAGTTTCTCTTCTGACCTCATACATTAGGGGGCATCTGTTATATCCCCAAATTCCCTAACTATGCATACTTGGCATTAGACTTCCTACTTGCATAATTTGCCAAATCATTGTTGAGGAGCTCTATTTAAAAAAACCATTTTTTGGATCATGTACCTGTCTTGCTACACTATTGCTCGCATACATATGCTTGTTGCATGTTAAACATCATGCGTACATACACTAGCTGCACACTAAACAACTAACATATACCTTCAAAAGTTGCAAGGAATTCGGTGGAATTAAAAGGCTATTGGAGGTTTCCCAACCATTTCACCTACTATAGCCCATCCTGAAACCAAATAACTATTCGTTTATCATATAAAAGGATGTCTTGTGGTCTCATTCCACAATCAAGCATTAGAACGGTGAAACTCTACCCAAATTCCCTTTCCCTCCTTGCCTAAGTACTTGCAACCCTTTTTGAGTTCTTTCCTCAGCATTGATTTGGAAAATTATGCAAGTAGGAAGGTCAATTCCATGTATGCATAGTTAGGGCATTTTAGGGCTATAACATAGAAATTTGGGATAATACAACTAGCTTCTTCCAAACAATCTTCTAATTTGTCAATGTATATGCCAACAAGGCTAGGGGACAAGGGACAACCTTCCTTTACTCCAATATTGTAGTTAATTTCTTCTCACCATCCCTCAATATTCCTAAACTTGGAAATAACATTCTCATACAAACTTATTGCAACAACCCTCAACTTGAAAGACAATTTTATCTCTTCTAACCTATCTCAAAGGTTTGTCCCATTTACTATATCAAAATATTTTCTAAATTCAACAAAATGACATATGATATCAATGATATTGTTTTAGAACTCTTCTATAATGATCGTAAGTGTAACAAGGTGCTCCAAAATTGAATGATATCTCCTAAATCTAACCTTGCCTTTAACTCTTTTTTCTTGGCTTTCTTTACATAGGCTATTCTTCTTTTCCAAAATAATTTCACACAACTTGGATGAAATGGGGCTAATCGTAATGGTCATATAATTAGAGGGAATGTTTTTGTTACCACTTTTAAAAATATGTACAATGAGGCTTTGTGTCCAAGGTTTAGGGAACCCTGTTTGACTATTGAATTGAAGAGCTTGTGTATGTGAGGGATGAGGTAGGCCCTCTAATTTAAAAAATTTCATCTTGGTAGCCTTCAATTCCCTTATCTTTCTCATTTTCAAGCCGCTTAACCTGAACTTTATGTCTTCGATAGAAAAAAGTGCATCTTCTATATGAATATTTGGAATTGTGTCCATGGCATTAGGGAATTCATAAAGACTTTTAAGGTAGGAATTCCAGTCATTCAAGAGAATCATAATATTTTCTTTAGCATTATGAATTAGAGTTTTCCTCCATAAATTCTTAGGATCAAGCTTAGATATGGGTAAAGTCTCTCTTGATTTCTATTTATATAGTACATTTCTTTCCTTCTAATTATGGATTTGTATGTATTTATCTTATCAAGTTTTAAGGACTCATTAGAAGCATCCTTAATGGATTTCCTAGCAATTTTACATTAGTTATCATATAAAGGATTGGTTTCTCTATTATTATTTTTACATGACAACTCAAAAGAAAACTTGTTATCGAAAATGGAAAGGGATATTGTAAAATTATGATAGAGGTCTTCAATGTTGTTCTTTTAAATTAGGAAGTTTAATTTACTATTTGAATCCTTTAAAAAATATCACCTTTACTTTTGTCAAAAAGCAAATGCCTTTAAATAATCATATGTGAACATTATATTAAGAGTGTACATATTCAAATTTGATTATATAAACATATTCAATCTCAACCACTAAACCACAATTACATATATAAATCAAAAATTTTAATTATATATATATGTATATATATATATATAGGTTTAGTAATTAATATCTAAAATGACTACATAATCCAATTTGGACATATATAAAGTTTTTTTTGTCCGACCTTGAGTTTGAATAAATTGTACGTTAGTGTGGGGTTTCTTTGAATATGGAAAAAAAATGTAATTTATATATATAGTTGTGGATTAGTGATTGAGATTCGATATGATTACACAATCAAACTTGGAAAAATGTAAAGCTCTTTATTGTTCCCTTACCCAAGTTTGACTAAGTTCTATGTTAAAGTGGGGTTTCCCATGTTTTCCCTAGCTTTAAATTAAGGTAGGTCTTCCCAAAGTTAAAATAAAAATCGACATTAAAATAAAGTTTCATATAATCATTATTTGAAAAAATCGTAAGAAAGAATGAAACCAAATAACATTAAAATATAAAGGTGGTTCAAAGTATTGGTACTTAACATAATGTGTAACAATTAGTGAAGCCTTTATTATGACCGTTTTAGGATAATCATTATATTCTTCGTATTATTATTATTATTTTATATTTAATAATAATAATATCAGGAATATAATGATTCTCCTAAAACAATCATAAAAAATACTTATTGGAATAAATAATAATAAAGAAGTATATAATAATTATTTTAAAGAGGTTAAAATAAGTATTTATTATGGATATTAGGGTAATTAAAGAGAATGGTAAAATAAGTAATTGTAATTAATGGAGAAATCCTAAATATAATAAACAATTAAATAAGGGATCCCAAGGATTGGGTTCTTTACCACATATTCACTCTATATAAAGAGGGAAAAGGATGAGCAAAGGACATATTTCTCTTTTTTTATATTCCAGCGAAGCTGTTAGATATCGCACATGTGAATATTTTGTCCATGTCGTCCCACTTCCAGATTTGAGTGTCTATAGAAACCATATTGATTGCCCTTCCCATTGCACTCCACTGTTGTCTCTCCGTCTTCATGTTAATCCTGAGTTGACCTCTGTTCAATATGTATAATGTTGTTCTTACAGCTTCCCGCCAATATAATTCAGATAATTTTTCTTCATTGAGCATAGTCTTTGCAGCTTTCTAGACATAGATCTCCTTTATTTATTTATTTATTTATTTATTTTGAGAAGGAGTTTCAGGAGAATTTGATCATCGAAGAGATAGGGGCGACTGAAGGTAGACTTGGATATAAGTTCCCTGAGTGCAATAAACTGGAGAAAAAAACAATATGAAGTTGATAATTTTTTTCTTATGTTAAAGAAAAGATAAAGAAGAAGATCATGTAACAAATACAATAGAGTACATATAATCTCTAAAAATATTCTGATATTAAAGCATTAAACATTTCCAATATTAAAACATTAAATGTAAAACAATATCCAACATTTCCAATATTTAAACATTAAATATTTCCAAAACTTTGTTGTGTAAAACATTATCCATTAAATTTTAAAACATTAAACATTTTCAAAACTTTGTTGTGTAAAACACTATCCATTAATTTGAGTAATCATAAATGCTCATTACTTTTCCAAAAATATGTTCCATAACTTTGTTGTGTAAAACATTATCCATTAATTTGAATAACCATAAATGCTCATTACATTTCCAAAAATATGTTCCATAGTTTCTCATTTCTAATAACATGGTAGATAAATCTTCATAGGTGCTATGAATGGATCTTGAACATGAGAAGTGTATTGTCCACTTCAAGTTATTTGGAAAAGTTGAGATTCACAACTTTGGTTACATAAATCAATGTTAATATGGTTATGTGTTAACATTATATAGGACCTTCTAACATCCTTGTCATCCTTGTCACTTCAGGCCTTTTCAAGTGATTATCGAGTTAAATTCAGTGTGTAATTATGCTATTTTCAATATTTCTCCGAGTTCAACTTTGTTGTAATTAGTTTTAATATCTCTCTATATCATGAGATCAAGACTACTCTCATGATGTATTTTTTATCTAACATACAAGTAGCACAAGATGACCACACAAATTAAGAGTATATTCCTCCCTTTAATTGCTCTTCTTTGTATCGATGATATCATGTAGTATTGAATTGTACTAACCTAATGAAGCATCACTTGTTTTTGGTTTTTTTCCTAGCTAAAATACAAATCCTCTTATCTAATAATGATTTCCATCAATATCCTTGTATGGGGTGTTGGGGATGAAAACCCCGGGGAGACCCATCCCTGAGGATGTATTTAATGGCATGAACGAGGCAAATCCCACCAGCTCGGAGCTTGTACCACTCGAGGTTCCTCTAGCCAGCACGTAAATCCATCATTCAATGCACCATAGCTTACCCGAGACAGATCGAGCGACAAGTCAGGTGGGATCCCACGAGTTTTATGATACCTTGCATGGCTCAAAACCCAGTCATCATAGTCATATGGATGGGGAACCTAATGACATTAATTTTCCATCCTCAAGTCGAGTCTCGACATTCTCCACACATGTCTAACCTTATTCATGTTGTGCTCTGCATTGAAAAAAATGAACGCAATGCATAGTAGAGGCTCATCGCCTACTCTGCAAATAGAGAATCCTTCTCTTGAAACCAAAATCCTTCACTCCATTGGTGGTAATTGAAACCCTACTCCTTTTCTCTTGCAGTTGTATCACCCCTCTCTCCATGATTTAGTCTACACCATCATGGCTCCTCAGCATGGATATGATAGAGGTTATCATCAAGGCTCAGGGGCTCCAGAAGATTCCCCCTCTCGTGATATAGGTGGATAATGGTGGCCACCCACCTATTCCAACAGGATAAAAAAAGTCTTCTGGAAATTTACTATTTTTAGCATTTTTTCTGTTCCTAAACTTCTTGGGCCATTTTGAGGGCCTAAATGAATTTTTTTTGCGATTGGGAACCTCAATGATGGCCAAAATATTTAATTGAGCCCCCAAAATGAATCTCCTCATCGATACCTTTCCAAATATCTATCGTGTTCCCCAAACAAAGATCATATTCCAGATTTACTCCCCCGGGAAGTTGAGACACCAAACTCCCCAAAACAAGGTCCACAAAACTATTGGATTTTCATCTTCTGGGGTTAGGGTTTTGGAATTTCTTTATGTCAAAAAGGCCTTTGGAACCTTATTGTAACAATCCATCTTCTTGTGAATGAGCATAGCCATCACATCTCTTATCAGAGATAAGTTGCCACCATTCTAGCAAGTCTTTCACTATGTATTTCTACAGTTTTGTACATTTCGCTCATTAATAGAAATTGTGTATTATTGTATCTATGTGTTTACAATTATATATCTGATATATCTCTGTTACATTATTGGATATCTGATATATATTTGTACATTTATTTATTATTTCACTACTCTCATTTCGTGCCAAAAATAATCTGGATCAGTGGTATCACAGTAAGTTGCTCTTGATCGTTTTTCAATGCATGTCGCCAACGAGGTCCAAGTATAGAAATTTGGGTCTCGAGCTTGTCTCTCTTTAGGAAAATCTCTCTCGCATGCCTAAGAAACCCTCCATGGCAGACAAAAATAAAAATGACAGAGTAGAAGATCCTATTAATATGTTGCTTGAGCAAGCTCTCATGCGACAACAAGACAAAATGATGGAGAATCGTTCCCATATCCTTCAATGCCTACAGATAATAGCAGGCATGTCTTCATCAAGAGACCTCTTCAGAGGCACCTCTCCTTTCAAGGTACAGGTGAATTTTGATATTCCCATATTTGAACGTCAGATCGATGCAGATGCCCTAGAAAAATGGTTAAATCTACTAGAAGGTTATTTCTTTGTTCACAACTTTTCAGACAGGGAAAATATTACCTTTTCACTCCTCAAGCATCTCTCGCATGTCAAAAATTGGTGGAAAACTTATTGGGATCAAAGTTCCATAGAGGAATATGGAATATATAGGGTCGATCCCACTTGGGATTTTTTTTTGGATGCGGTCAAGCAACAATATTACTTTGTTGGTAACTATGATGACCAATACATGATATGGAGAACATTGTGGAAAGAGAGGGGACAAATAGTGTAGGAGTTCACAAATACTTTCCATACCTTGTGCACCAAGATGGGTATCAAAGACTCTGAGCGACATCTAGTTCTAAAATATCGCGAGGCTCTGCATAAGTACATCCAAACCGAAATGGATTTCTTGGACATATCATCACTGGGAGATTCCTATCGATATGCGGTCAAAATAGAGAAGAAATTTAGGCACCAAAACAAACAGGAGTTCGGGTATGCAAATCTGCAACAACCAAAGCATGGTAAAGACGGCCCTAATAAAAAGCATCCAAAAAACCAGTCCAAGCCTCAGGAAAAGAAAGGTAATGAAAAAACGAAGAAGAACACTAGAAAGTGGTGTGATTTCCACAAAATCCCCTGGCACAACACTGATGAAAGTCGCTCAAAACAATCATTGGTGTTCAAAATAAAAGAAAAATAGAGAAACCTGGATTCAGAATCTGATTTAGAAAATAATGGAAGGAGACAAATCATCGACGCAGATCCCATTTCCACCGTCACAACCACAATAATTCAACCAGAAGAACTAGTAGATACTAAAGAGGGGGATCACCTCTTCCATTCATAGATGTGGGTGAAGGGGACCTCCCTACATTTTATTGTGGATAGCGGAAGAAAAAATAACCTCATCTCAGTAGAGGTAGTCAAACAGTTGATATCGTCGACAACACGACACCCACAACCATACAACATCGGGTGGCTTCACCATGGATGAGATCTTTGCGTCAACCAGTAGTGTCTCCTATCCTACGGAATCAAGCCCTTCAAGGATGACCTATTGTGTGATGTTTCCCCTCTTGATGTTTGTGATGTTATTTTGGGCCAACCATATATGTGGAAACACCATGTTGTTTATGAGTCTTGACCCTGTAGTGTCATTGTTACTCTGGGGGGTCAGCTCTACCGGACACTAGAGGTAGTTCTGACTACTATTCCACCAAAATAGTGCCACAAGTTAATCTCTCATACTGCAAAATTCAGCCTATTCACAATTTGTTCAAAAGGTGAAAAAAGGACACTGCAACCAGTGCAGCCTTGGCCCAAGACCTTTCTTTCCAACAAAAGAAGATTTCAAAAGAGAGGAAAGATATTGTTTCTTCGCCTACAATGGTACTTACACATTGCCCATTCAGGAAAATATACAATAGGTTCGTTGAATAGATTCAACCCCGCCAACAATAGGTTCGTGATAGTCTTTGAAAAGATAAGAAACACAACTTATCCAGCAAGGCAATCAGCTCACCAAAATTCAGACTCAACAAATGCTTACCCCTCTCCCCCGGGAACTCAATGCAATGGATACAATTACATCATAAGGAGGGAGGATCAATCCAGGTGGATATCAGTGGCCACCCACCTATTCCAACTAGCTCAAAACAGTCTTCTGGCAATTTACTATTTTTAGCATGTTTTGGTTCCTAAACTTTTGGGGCCATTTTAAGGGCCTAAATGAAGTTTTTTCACGATCGGGCACCTCAATGATTGCCTAATATTTGGATTGAACCCCCGAAATAAATATCCTCATCGATAGCTTTCCAATGAGCTATCATGCGCCCCAAACGAAGATCATATTCCAAAGTTATGCCCATGGGAAGTTGATACACAAAACTCCCCAAAAAGCGGTCCACAAAATTGTTGGCTTTTCATCTTCCGAGGTTAGGGTTTTGTACTTTCTTTATGTTAGAAAGGCATTTTGAGCCTCATTGTAAAAATCCATCTTCTTGCGAAGCAGAGTAGCCGTCACATCTCTTCTCAGAGATAAGTTGTCACCATTCTAGCAATTCTTTCACTTTGTATTTCTACAGTTTTGTACATTTCTCTCATTAATAGAAATTGTGTATTATTTTATCTCTGTGTTTATGATTATATCTATAATATATCTCTGTTACATTATTGGATATTTGATATATCTTGGCACATTTATTTATTATTTCTCCGCTCTCATTTTGTGCCAAAAACAATCTGGATCATCTTGGCAACTCGAATAAGAAAGACTAGTTTCACGAGTGCAAAAAGAGGCATACAATGCAACAATCAACAATCAGAGCAACGCTCCCCATCACATTCAAAAGATTCTATATGAAGTTGAAGCTGTGGTAACATGGAAAGAGACATGACCACAGACTCTGAAGTGGTTGAGACTATGATTCATTAGGTTTCAAATGTAGGGCATACCAGAGAAAGGGAGACCCGCAATTGGAAGATAGTATAATTATACCGGCGCATCAAAACATCCATGGGACAAATTCTCCAGACAAGGGAGGATGCCCAAAACATTATGCAACTTCAGCTCGATGGTCTCCACCTAATGATCAGAGAGATTCTCATTGTCTTTCCTCCTGCTTCAACCAATCAGGAAACACAAGTTTCATCTCACAACCACCAATCTGGTCAAGACAACATTAAGGAATAAAAACCCTCGAGTTCCTCATCTGAGCCCTCTTCTCTCTGAATTTTGGTACCTCTTAATTCTTCTTTTGTTGAAATGTTAGACAGAAAAAAGAATATGCATGTTAATCCTATCAAATTTCCTCGTTGAGCATATTTTGTATTTGTAGTTTTCAAAGTTTTTTGGACAAATTTCAAAAAGTATATATTTGGACTGATGATATTCTCCTCTGCTATTGGTTTGGTTTCCCAAGTGGCAGGCCAACAGAAAGGAACTTTTGTCTTTATGATATTTTGAAAAACCAATAGAATTTTTCCCTCGAATTTAGAAAAAAAATGAGTTCTAGCAATAATAGGCCAAATCCAAATACATCGGTAATCTTACAGGGCTAACTAGTTAAAAGGTACCTAGAGGATACGTACTGAATAGTACCCTTGGTACTTCTAATTGTTGTAAATATGTGCATATCTATGTGTTCCATATGTTCTTTTAATCCAAATCCACGAATAATAACTTCAAAATATTTCTTTTATAAGATGTTCCCTAGTTTAAAGGATCAAACTAGTTGTACAAGTACACAAATATTTCACAACTCTAAGGGCTATCCTCTTTCTTGTTTTCCATGAATTCAAATATCCATTAGTTTATTTTACTTGAAACCAATTCATGTCATGTGTAATAAAGACTAACATGAGGAAAAATGATATGCAAAAATAGAGAGTCTTTATTCCACACATATTTGATAATTAACTACATAACTTGAATATATCAAAGACTTTCCCAATTTTAGATTTATTATAATAATTTTATCATGAAAATAGATAAAGAGATCATTCTTTATAAGGAAAATAGAAAATAACACTAAATTAGTTTAGATTTATTATAATAATTTAATCATGAAAATAGATAAAGAGATCATTCTTTATAAGGAAAATAGAAAATGAACACTAAATTTATTCTCATGTTTTTATCTTTTTTCTTCACGAAAAACTTTTGGTTGCATGGAATTAGTTAATTTATGTTTAACATTTGAAACGATTGTTTGATATAATTTTTTGGACTTATCATGTTTCTATCCATCACTAGTGATCATTGAGAAAATCAATCTTCAAAAAATATATTTTATTTATCTAGGATAATCTAACTAAGTCAACCAAACAATAGGAAACTTGATACACTTTCTAAATTAAGGTTAATTTAATTACCTAACATTTCCCTTAAACTTGACTTTGAGATAAACACCTACCCATTTGGAATACAACATACCTCTTTAATTATGTCACATGGGCGACCTTACACCAACAAACTACAAAACCAGGGATATTCATGTCTAAATAAAGTCTTATATCCATATTCTCCTTTATATGTAATCAATTCCAAACCCAAAAGATAACAAACAAACCTAAAATGTATATTTGAAAACACTTGAAAGTGCATCACATTTCTACTCCAAATATAATTAGTCAATTCAGAATTCAAAATTAACTATTATACGTAAATATTGCCATCAATTTTCTGAACCAAAGATACTAAACACTAGTCTATTCTTCCACAACAATAACATTTAACCAATCTCAGAAACCTTTGAGCATCCACAACCCACTATATTATCCATACTACATGAAATCGGCCTCTCAAGCACCATGGAATCGAGCTATGGTTCGTGATAGTCTTTGAAAAGATAAGAAACACAACTTATCCAGCAAGGCAATCAGCTCACCAAAATTCAGACTCAACAAATGCTTACCCCTCTCCCCCGGGAACTCAATGCAATGGATACAATTACTTCATAAGGAGGGAGGATCGATCCAGGTGGATATCAGTGGCCACCCACCTATTCCAACTAGCTCAAAACAGTCTTCTGGCAATTTACTATTTTTAGCATGTTTTGGTTCCTAAACTTTTGGGGCCATTTTAAGGACCTAAATGAAGTTTTTTCACGATCGGGCACCTCAATGATTGCCTAATATTTGGATTGAACCCCCGAAATAAATATCCTCATCGATAGCTTTCCAATGAGCTATCGTGCGCCCCAAACGAAGATCATATTCCAAAGTTATGCCCATGGGAAGTTGATACACTAAACTCCCCAAAAAGCGGTCCACAAAATTGTTGGCTTTTCATCTTCCGAGGTTAGGGTTTTGTACTTTCTTTATGTTAGAAAGGCCTTTTGAGCCTCATTGTAAAAATCCATCTTCTTGCGAAGGAGAGTAGCCATCACATCTCTTCTCAGAGATAAGTTGTCACCATTCTAGCAATTCTTTCACTTTGTATTTCTACAGTTTTGTACATTTCTCTCATTAATAGAAATTGTGTATTATTTTATCTCTGTGTTTATGATTATATCTATAATATATCTCTGTTACATTATTGGATATTTGATATATCTTGGCACATTTATTTATTATTTCTCCGCTCTCATTTTGTGCCAAAAACAATCTGGATCATCTTGGCAACTCGAATAAGAAAGACTAGTTTCACGAGTGCAAAAAGAGGCATACAATGCAACAATCAACAATCAGAGCAACGCTCCCCATCACATTCAAAAGATTCTATATGAAGTTGAAGCTGTGGTAACATGGAAAGAGACATGACCACAGACTCTGAAGTGGTTGAGACTATGATTCATTAGGTTTCAAATGTAGGGCATACCAGAGAAAGGGAGACCCGCAATTGGAAGATAGTATAATTATACCGGCGCATCAAAACATCCATGGGACAAATTCTCCAGACAAGGGAGGATGCCCAAAACATTATGCAACTTCAGCTCGATGGTCTCCACCTAATGATCAGAGAGATTCTCATTGTCTTTCCTCCTGCTTCAACCAATCAGGAAACACAAGTTTCATCTCACAACCACCAATCTGGTCAAGACAACATTAAGGAATAAAAACCCTCGAGTTCCTCATCTGAGCCCTCTTCTCTCTGAATTTTGGTACCTCTTAATTCTTCTTTTGTTGAAATGTTAGACAGAAAAAAGAATATGCATGTTAATCCTATCAAATTTCCTCGTTGAGCATATTTTGTATTTGTAGTTTTCAAAGTTTTTTGGACAAATTTCAAAAAGTATATATTTGGACTGATGATATTCTCCTCTGCTATTGGTTTGGTTTCCCAAGTGGCAGGCCAACAGAAAGGAACTTTTGTCTTTATGATATTTTGAAAAACCAATAGAATTTTTCCCTCGAATTTAGAAAAAAAATGAGTTCTAGCAATAATAGGCCAAATCCAAATACATCGGTAATCTTACAGGGCTAACTAGTTAAAAGGTACCTAGAGGATACGTACTGAATAGTACCCTTGGTACTTCTAATTGTTGTAAATATGTGCATATCTATGTGTTCCATATGTTCTTTTAATCCAAATCCACGAATAATAACTTCAAAATATTTCTTTTATAAGATGTTCCCTAGTTTAAAGGATCAAACTAGTTGTACAAGTACACAAATATTTCACAACTCTAAGGGCTATCCTCTTTCTTGTTTTCCATGAATTCAAATATCCATTAGTTTATTTTACTTGAAACCAATTCATGTCATGTGTAATAAAGACTAACATGAGGAAAAATGATATGCAAAAATAGAGAGTCTTTATTCCACACATATTTGATAATTAACTACATAACTTGAATATATCAAAGACTTTCCCAATTTTAGATTTATTATAATAATTTTATCATGAAAATAGATAAAGAGATCATTCTTTATAAGGAAAATAGAAAATAACACTAAATTAGTTTAGATTTATTATAATAATTTAATCATGAAAATAGATAAAGAGATCATTCTTTATAAGGAAAATAGAAAATGAACACTAAATTTATTCTCATGTTTTTATCTTTTTTCTTCACGAAAAACTTTTGGTTGCATGGAATTAGTTAATTTATGTTTAACATTTGAAACGATTGTTTGATATAATTTTTTGGACTTATCATGTTTCTATCCATCACTAGTGATCATTGAGAAAATCAATCTTCAAAAAATATATTTTATTTATCTAGGATAATCTAACTAAGTCAACCAAACAATAGGAAACTTGATACACTTTCTAAATTAAGGTTAATTTAATTACCTAACATTTCCCTTAAACTTGACTTTGAGATAAACACCTACCCATTTGGAATACAACATACCTCTTTAATTATGTCACATGGGCGACCTTACACCAACAAACTACAAAACCAGGGATATTCATGTCTAAATAAAGTCTTATATCCATATTCTCCTTTATATGTAATCAATTCCAAACCCAAAAGATAACAAACAAATCTAAAATGTATATTTGAAAACACTTAAAAGTGCATCACATTTCTACTCCAAATATAATTAGTCAATTCAGAATTCAAAATTAACTATTATACGTAAATATTGCCATCAATTTTCTGAACCAAAGATACTAAACGCTAGTCTATTCTTCCACAACAATAACATTTAACCAATCTCGGAAACCTTTGAGCATCCACAACCCACTATATTATCCATACTACATGAAATCGGCCTCTCAAGCACCATGGAATCGAGCTATGATATGGATATATGTCTATGCTCCACCATGGAACTTGACCAACATGTGAAACTCATCTACAATGTAGTCCATCACCGTTGCCAAGTAAAAAAGTGCACCAGTACCAAACATTATTCACATCATTAATGAACGAGGTTGATCCATGCTTCTCATGTCAATTAGAAACACAAGTATGTATTTGATTGGTCCACAACTTTATCTTTTAGGACGGGTCACAGATCCCCTGCACTATCCTGACTGCCCAGTCATTGAAACAACAACGTCCTCTCTCAGCTTCATAACTACCAACATCAAGTATTTTGGATTGTTTTACCATGGCCTCCATGAGGAACAATAATGCAAGAGAGGGATCGCCAACAAAATACACTACTACAAATGGTCAACATAAGATGTAAATAGGTCTCCATTGCATGGGAAAACCATTGATTCACTAGATTATGCACTCAATCATTGTCATATGAATCACATATGTCAAGAGATCCATGATCCTCCATCTACACTATTGACTAATTAATTGCCACTCCTCCCTATGGTCCATAATCCTCCATTCCTAGAGTAGTGCCCACGATCCATAATACATACACCAAATGAAAACAATTTTCAAAAAAACCTATATTTAGAAATGTATTCACCAAAAAAACATTAGAAATCTAATCTCATTAAATTTTTCATCTTTCGCATCTTTGTATTATTTTTATTATTAATCATTCATTTAACTTAAACTTTCAAGGAAAATACTTTCAATTCTTGCATATGCCATAGCTACATTGTTTAGGCATATAATTACATACCACTTTAGTGTTTTTCCTAACTTTTCACAATATGTAAACATGGAAAATAAATGTACTCCTATGCAAAATTATTTCCTTAAGGATTTCTACTTACATGCACATAGAAAAAATTTCTTAACATTTTTTTTTATCATAAATTAAATGTCCAGACTTTTCTTTCAGAAATTGTTCCAAAAAAAAATATCTACCTAAGAAGAGTTGTCCTTCATGGCACTATCATTATTATGAGCTCTATATACCACCATTGTCTCAATTTCCTAGCAAAACTTTAGCAAAACTTTTTTGGAGCCTTATTTGAAATTGCATAATGCCTTCATAAATATTTGAATGCTTCTTTCACTATGATTATGTTGACAACATTGGAACTTTGTTAAAGGATATGTTTTTTTTTTTAATTATAACTAGTTAGTTTTATAGTTGCTTCAATCCAATTATAACTATATCTATGAAACAATGTACGTTGATACTTTATTTTATAAATTAGGATTTTTATATTCATTAACTACTTGTTTTGAATTGTTATCTTGCTATGGTAATTTTCATTACATTGCAAATTTGATGAAGACCTTGTTTTTTATATGATATCTCACAATTATTTTAATCCACTAATAATAAAATATTGTCACTTAGACTTAGTCTATAAATGTATGTATGCCAGTATTTTACTTTCTATCATTATGTTTTTCACTTCAATTAAGTATTTTTTCTTTAAATTCTTATTGTTACAGATTTTCATGTAATCTCTCATGTTATAATAAAATAAGTTTATAGCATTGCAAATTTACTAATAAAAATCCACTAATAACAATGTCTCACCATGTAATAGATACATATAGACTTGTGCTTTGTTCTTTATTTTCTAGCATAAAACTTTTCAATTCAAAGCTTGTGCAATAATCTTTTTCCTGTTACATTTTAGTTTCTTACTTCTTAATTCCTCCTTCTATAATTTTATCTAAATCATCTTGGTTTTTTTCCTTTTTTTATAATTTTATTTAGATCACCTAGAATTTTTTTTTATGATATGAGAAAAATTGTTATCTTCTCTAACTTAACATAACTTTACATTAAATTTAAACATTTCCTAAGTTTTACAAAAACTTATTCTAATTTTTCAAAATTTTATATTAAAGTGGACAACATTAATAACCCAAATAAATTTGGTTAGATTTTAACACGTAACATATAACTTTCTCATGAGATATGATATCTTAAATATATTATTTAATTTATCAAATCAAACACATATATATAGTATTTATATATTATAATAATAATAATAATAATTTTATCATTATAATGAATTAAATAATTTTAACTTTAATAATATAATATTTAAATATATTATTTTGAAAACAAATACAAAGAATTATAGGAATTCGCACTTTCAATGTTTACCTCACATTTTTGGTTGATTCAAAGATATAGCTAATCTTTGAAAAAAAAAAAGAACCTTGTTGATTAAAATATAGACCTAATCTTCTAGAAACACTAAATAATGTACCACAGAATATTTCGAGCGAAGTGATAGAGAACTAGTGAGAGTAGAGGTTGGACTTAGAAAGCTTGAGAGAAAGATTAAAAAAAAAAAAAAAACATAGAAGTTTTTCCAAGTTCTTTTTCTCTATTGTGTATTTTTTTGTTGTACTTAAAACAAGGGTTGTATGACAGCTTAGTCTTTCTCTAGATTAAGTTGTCATGCTAGACATGTCTACTCATAGATGTATCTGTGTTTGTAAAATTAATGTTTTTTTAGTATCATAGATCATCCCTTTTAATATTTTGATCTAGTAATTGTATGTTCTTTAAAGTAAGAAAAATTCAGTTTTTATTAATGCACCATGCTAATACACATCACCCATATTTAGAAGCAACAATTACTATTACTAGAAGTAGAGATTTTAGAGCATTTTGTTCTTTTAAGAGCTTAAATTAGATACATTAAAGCACATTTGTCATAACTAGCATGACAATAAATAAAAAAATAACAATGTTTTTCTTATGTAATAAAACTTAAACACAAAGCACCCTCCTAGGAATCATCCCAATACCCATATGTAGAGTCATCCCATTGCTAATCATGTTCACTAAATCCATACTACAATTTCTAACATGACATAGAGCTTATAGAATCTTAGCACATTTATCACATTGTATCACTAGGCTGAATCTTTTGACAATGCTCAACATTGTGGTAAAGAGGCAAAGTTTTTTGAAAAAGTAGTTAGTTCTAGATATTTATTACGTGCTAACAATGCTAGGCATTCTAGACACACATCATATCCTTCTCATCTATGCTACCAAACAAGAAAATATCAAAACTATTACTTTTTTCTATCCACTTTAATTTTGATCATAGTGATCAATCTTATCATAATAGGCACCTTCTAACACTAGTCACTAGTATGCATTTAACACATAATACTCATAATGTCTCAACTTTAGAATAGGGGATATAGTTTTAATATTTTTGATGATCAATTTAATTTCTCTAACTTTAATATACATAGCTTTCATTAATATAATATAATATGGACAAATCAAAATATATATAATTAATCAAAACATAATATTATGTTAATAAAATATTACTATAAAAATATTAAATATTAAATATAAAATTATCTTTAAATATTTTAATTATAATAGAATTAATTTTCATTATTATTAAAAAAATTAACATATTAAATTAATAAAATATTATTATAAAAATATTATTATAAAAATTTAAAATATTAAATTTAAAATATTTTAATTATAATATAATTAATTTTATTATTATTTAAAAAATTAACCGATATTTATAAATGAAAATGATTTAACTAAATATTATCCTTTATTTTAATCATACTGTTATAAGATTTCAACCATATTTTAAATGAAAATGATTTAACTCAATATTATCCTTTATTTTAATCATACTATTATAAGATTTCAACCATATTTTAATCATACTATTATAAAGGAAAAATTATATTATTAATATATTATTAAATTATTACAATATTAGTAATGGGGTATTGCGTGGCGAGTGGACTCTTGCAAAAGGTAATGAGGCATTGCGTGGCACGTGGACGGCTGCCCTACTGAAAACGTAGATTTCACTGCAACATATTTTTGGCCGAGGCTCGGTTTAAAAATTGTTTTTACCATGGGCGAGACTCGTTGTTTTAAAAATTGTTTAAACTCCGCTAAAGTTGGATAACGGGGGCACATGACAATTTTTTAACGGATTTTTATTTGTGCTTCCTCTCTAGTCCAACTATTTGATCTGAAATCCACGTAATTATGAATTATGTTATGTATAAAAGTTTCAGATTTGAATATCTATCGACCACTAGTTATAGGGACTAATTTTATTGAAAAACCAGGTTTGCATTTTAAGTTATGGTAGATCATTCTTTAGAATTGTGAATTATCTTGTTTGCTAATAGCAAAGCAGGTTCAGTTTCCTGGTAATTATTTTTATTTTGTTATTTTTTTTTTCACCTTATAACAGTATAAAATTAAATTTTTCCTATTAAAATTCAGAACCAATAAAAAAATTTAAAATAATTTTTATTTTTCTAAAATTCCAGAAACTGTTTGACTTCACTATTTTAGGAAGAGTTGATCTTTTTATTCTTTCTTTACAAACCCTCTCTGCTGCACAGGTTGGATCTTTTTATCAAAATAAATTTATAATTAATAATGTTTTTTATAAATAATATGTAATCAGTTATATATATTTTTATAAATGATATGTTTAAATAGATGATAAAAATGAAAAACACATAATAAAAATAAAAGTGTAAAAAGTTATAAGAAAAAAACATTATTTGATATATAAATTGTTTTAACACATGTAATTACATTTTATATAATTACTTTGTAATTTTTAATAAATAATTTATGAATTTTAATTTATAATTAATAATATTTTTATAAACCATGTGTTAAATAAATGAGGAAAATGAAAAATACAAAATAAAAATAAAAGTATAAAAAATATAAGAAAAATAATATTTTATATATAAATTGTTTTAACACTTATAATTAAACTTTATATAATTAATTTATATAGAAATAATTTATATAGAATTAATGTGTTTTAGTAACATAATATTGTTATACAAATAAGACTCCAAACATAATAATATTTTATATTAAAAATATAAATATAAATATAAAAGTATTTTAAAATTAAATTGATAATTATAAATAAATATTCATTATTAACGGTTTTTTTT
>ML777518.1:705500-720465 GCA_009831015.1 Picea engelmannii
TATATATATATATATATATATATATATATATATATATATATATATATATATATATATATATAAGTTTTGAAAGTGAATAATACTTCTGTGGTTTTGAAATTATATCTTTTTGCTTTTGAAGGGGAATAATATTTCTTTGTTGTTTTAAAGGAGATATTTTATTTCTAACATTATATATGTATCTTTTTGAAATTATGTTTGACTTCTTCAACCTGTTGAGCAATTGGACATGTGAAATGAAGTGAGACACTTTTTACTTTGATTAAATTTTAATTTAAAATATATGTATAATCTATTAAGTAAAGAGATTTAAATATATTTTATTTTAAGTTTCATAAGTAAAAGTTGATTTGAGAAATAAAGTCAATCCAAAATAATAATTGTTGCATTTTTTTTCTCTTCTTTTCAATATGAGCACTCCACCACCTATTCCAAAAACTCATCCTAACAGGGGAGGCCCCCCAAAATCACCCAAGAGATCCTTTATGATTATATGGAATCAGTAGAGTTAGAAACATTAGAAAAAAAGAGTGAAGAAAGAGATGTAAAACTCCAAATAGAGCTAGAGGCAATGATTGATTAAAAAAAATTAAAGATACCATTCAAACTCAGATAGAGGATAGATTCTTAGGGTTCAAGAGTGAATTGCAGGCAATGAAGGATAGAATTCAAGAAATGAAAAAACATAAACAGTCAACCCAAGAAGGAGGGGTTGAATAAAATCACAACTTGAGAGATATGATTAAAGAGCTAGAAGAAAAACTAACCAACAATTTGACCCTCAGTAATATAGAAAAAAAAATTGGATATCAAACCCATCAAAGAGGAAATGAATAAGCTAATCTGGGACCATGAGCGTAACAAAAGAGCCTTGAACCTTATAATTTTTGGTATAAAAGAACAACAAGAGTAGGATACACTAGAAATAGTAAAAGAAGAATTAAATAATAAATCACAAATTGATACAACTTACCTCATAGAAGCAAAGAGGCTAGGAAAAATAATTGATCACAAAGATAGGTTGATTTGTGTCAAAGTAAGTTGTAATGACCATAAATATAGCATACTCAGTAAATCTTCGAGCTTAAAAGGGTCGGGAATATTTATAAATGAAGACCAAGATGAACTAAGGAAGGAAGTTCAAAAGGTAAAAGAAGCCAAGAAATAAGGAAAATGGGCAATAATTAGAAATCGAAAAGATATTGTTAGGGATAGAAACCAGAAGAATAACAATAAATAGGAATTTGGGACACTCGGGATCATGTTTTAGAACTGTCGTTGCTTTCCATGGCACAAAGTTCCTATGATAAGTTGTATCCCTAGTGATATTGATATTATCTGTCTGGTTGAAACTTGGGAGCATGAGGAGTCTAAGGTCCCTAATATAGAAGGATTTGTCTTGTGGTCAACATGGAACAAAAAATCCCACCATAGAGGGATAGGAGGCATAGCTTGTTATATTAGAAAGAGTAGTTCTCCTCACATTCAACTTCATAAGATCGACCCTCTCAATCAGTACATTTGGATAAAAATTTCAGACACCAATGCTAAGAATATGTATATAGAAATTTGTTATTTTACACCTATTAATTCTATTTTTTATAAGATAAACAATCTAGATAACAATTGTCCCTATAATAATTTAGAACAAGATATTTATAGTTTGAAAAATGAAGGTAATATCCTCCTGCTAGGAGACTTTAATGTTAGGACTTCAACTAAACAAGCTACTCTTTTAATTAATGACTCCAACCATAATCCTTAATGGCTATATGAGCACCATGTTTTATCTAATAGCTACAAAAGAAGCTCCGAAGACCTAATTGAGAATTTGTTTGGTACTAAGTTGGTCAAGCTCTGCAGCTCTCAAGACCTAATAATTTGCAATCGAGTAATGAAGTGGCCAAACTCCAACTAGATGACTTGGATTCATGGGCTATGTAGTAGTGTTGTAGATTATGTGATATCTAATATCCCCGTTTCCAACCAAATAGAAACTTTTGACCTTTTAAATGAGCATGATCCTGAATTCGATCATAAACCTTTAACCCTAACTCTAAACGTTTCCATGCATAGGAGTGTCATTGAAGAGAATTCTGATAATCAAAGGAATTTGTGCTTTGAAAAAAGTAAAGTTGACATTTTCTTAAAGGATTTAAATAGTAAATTAAATCTCCTAACTTATAAGGACAACATTGAAGAACTCTATCATAATTTTATAACTACCCTTTCCACTTCTATTAACAAGTTTTGTTTCAAGGTGTCTTATAAAAAGAATAATAGAATGACCAACCCTTGGTATGATAAAGAATGTAAAATTGATAGGAAATCCATTAGGGATGCTTCTAATGAGTCCTTAAAACTCGATAAGATCAATATGTACAAAACCGTAATTAAAAGTAAAAAAAGGTACTATGTCAATAAAAGGCAAGAGCAACTTTCACAACTATACAAGATAGATCTTAAGAAGTTCTGGAGCCAAATTCTAAAATGAAATACTAAAGAAAATAATAGGATTCCCTTAAGGGATTGGAATTCCTACCTTAAAAGTATTTACGAGTTCCATGATGCCATGGACACCATTCCTATTGTCCCTACAAAGGAAGAAGTTTTTTCTTTAGATGACATAGAGTTCAGGGTTAAGCGACTTGCAAATGGGAAAGATAAGGACATTGAAGGCTACCAAGCTGAAATTTTTAAAATCGAAGAGCCAATCCTTATCCCTCTCATACAGAAGCTATTCAATTTAGCAGTCAAGCAGGGATTCCCTAAACCATGTGTAACATCCTGCTTTTGTGCACACCTGATTGGACTTATTCTTTGAGGACACTTACGTGCAAGTGATCCGGTTCATATATATAGATATAGATATAGATATTGACTTTTTTATTATGATTATGAGATGTTGAGGATATGATGATGTGTTATCTTGTTATATTTATATCGACATGTGTTATTGACTAGTTTTTCTGCGTGTGAAGGACTTTGGACATTAGAGGATGTCGATGGCATCGATGGATCTCCTTGGACTCCAGATTGAGTCAGGGAGTGGATTGTTATGGCTTGAATGTTCTTGATATTACATATGTGACATATGACTAGATATTATGATGTTGAGTGTTATATCTAACACATTTCATTGATGGATGCAGGCTGAAGGTAGCTTGCTAACCAGACTCACATAGGAGTAAAGGGGTCACACACGACAACCAGAGACATTGAGGGAGAGGTGTGGCAGCAACCCTGTCGTAGCCTACTAGCACTCTCGTCATGGATCGAACTGTAGGTTAACGATTACCTAGTTCAAGAGAGTCACGGTGTCATGAGGGCAGACTATGACAATCACTCATGATGATTCTAAGGGGCGGACAATAAGGCAGGGTATTTATTCCTTAGAGGCCCTTAGTCTCCCACAAGGTCACCTAACGAAGTATTGAATCCAGGGGTTAGACATCTACCAAATTCAGTGAAGAGGCGAGTGACACCCTTGGAGCACGTAGTGCGTCTTGAAGGGCACGTCACGCAAATAAAACTGGAATGTAGGTGAGTGGCACCCTTGGAGCACGTAGTCCGTCCTGAAGGGAACATTACGATTTTATCTATGGTAATTTAATGAACTTAGTACCTAGAAAACCATGCCTCCTTAGGACCTAGTCGGCCTTAAAATGAATGATGTTATGAGTAAAGTTTAATAACACTTTTTTTTCCTTTAAGAACTGCCACCATCCTAGTGAATTTAAAATCTAGATCTAAGTAGAATCCGTGAACAAAAAAAAAACTAAATAGACATGTAACAAGAAGGGGGTAAAGAAAATTCATTCATTAATAATTAAAGTAAAATTTTAATGGAGAATTAATTTATTAAAAGGGTAAATTGTTGTTTATATCTAAACTTGTTAAATTTGAACTTAGAAGAAAAGGGCAAACTTAAGGAAAAGAGGAATGTCTAACATAGTAGGGAATCTAGTCTTTGGAACCTTCTAATTATGAACTCAGCTAGGTTTTAGGAAATGCATCAATCATTTAAGAATTGTAAGGGAATAAAGGGACACCGAGGAGCGTTTTCAGGAATGCTTTTAGGTGGGTGAGGGAAATAGGAAAAACTAATTAATTAATAAATGGATTTTCTGGTGCAACTAAGGGATCAGATGAAATGTGTATGGGGGAGGTTTTTCCTAATTAAATTTAATAAAAATAATCTAATGAGGGTTTGGGAAAGGAATCACTAAGAAAACTCTATAAAAAGGATGGTGGAGGAGGAGTATGGATCACGTCTGGTATGCGTAAGGTTACACTGCCGGAATTTATCTTGACTGAACTTTTTCTTGTGGGAGTTGGGATACCCAGCTTGGATAACGAGTGGTAGCTCGACCTTACAAGGCAAGTTGGGCGCTAGCATTCTCTCGTATTATGTATGTGTCCCCTTTGCGGCTCGAGGAGCTCATGGGGAAGAAGAGTACCCTTAGCATTGACTGGGAGGTACCGGTAAGGTCTCAGCGGTTGGCAAGTAGGAGTTAGATTGAGTGCAATCGTGGGACAACCACTTCCGATCCTTTGCCATTGGCTACGGTACATATGTGTAAATTTTGTATTGAAAAAGTAGTTAAAAATGTATGCATATGATTATCTATAATGGAGAATGAACGCATGTGAATTTTGTAGTCAAAGGTTGTTAAATTTTCTTTAATTGATTATCTATAATGGCGAATGCAGGCGTGCGAAGTTTGTAGTAAAAGGTCACGCATGTGAAGTTTGTAGTAAAAGGGTAGTTAAAATTTTGTATTTGAATATCTATAATGGCGAAGGTGGAGTTGAAATTTGGACAGCAGTTGCGAAATGTATTCAGACACATTTATTCCAGCTTGAGAGTAAATTTGGTTGCAATAATTTTTAAGCATATATTTGGAGGAAACTGTATGGAAGTTAATGAATAGATATGTGTTAAAATAAAAATCCTTAGAATTTACACTCCTACCCATGATGCCTTGCCAGTATAGCTTCCTGTAGCTTCTCTCCTAGCTTTAGTTTTACCAAAATTTAAAGGGGCGTTCCCAGTAGCTACTTATGGCCATACATGCTTCAGTTCATTCCCAGCCAACTACCATTACGTTCCAATATTGTCTCCCCTTACAGTCCTTATAAACTCTGGATCCAGTAATAATGTGGGTTACCAGAGATAGTTGGGGTTTATTTAGCCAGACGCCCCTCATTGATTTAGAGTACAGACGTTTCGGCATGATGTAAGTTAGCTGGTACTAAATTCTCAATTACAAGATTGTATTTACCTAAATTTTGGTTGTCACTTATGATAAGCAATATTCAACGTTATTAGTTGAAGTTGAATGAAATTTAGGAGGAAGATTTAATGCTTGGACGAGGCAATGTATTCATCTACACAATCCCTTAAATCCTTGACTTAGTCTAATTCCTGAAGTTCAGTACTTAGCTACTTCTTGAACTGCAACAACTTACCAACTATATATTTTCACTCCAACATGACTTAAAAAAAAATCGTGCTCGCCCACTTGTCATTCACCACCAATGATTTCGGCCTTCGTATTCATTCATCAATCTATTTCCTCGTTTGAACTTGAGCGAAGGTTGACAATGTTTGTTTCCTCGTTTGAACTTGAGCGAAGGTTGACAATGTTTGAGCTGGTACTAATTTCAATAACACTCAGTACGTAAATGGGGGAGTTAAGGGAGTAAAAGCATTCGACCCACTCAACCGGCGCGTGCGCCTTCGATTGAGAGAGCTTCCTCTCTGGTTCATCCTGTGTGGACAATAGGAATAGGGAAGTGATTTATTTATTGGCAGGATTGGTACGTTGAGAGCAATAACAGTTGCAGTGGATTTTTTCGACGGCAAATTCAGTGGCAACGATTAAGACACTTGTACGTGGAAGCAATTAATTAAATAGGTATATAATAATAATAATAATAATCTATTTTTAAGGTCACTTAAATAGGTATATAATAATAATAACAATAATCTATTTTTAAGGTCACGGCGAAGCTAGCACACTAAATTGGTGTATGAGACCCCTTGTTTGTGGTACAAGGGACCCTCTCCGCCCAACGATTTGACTGGTAAAGTCTACGAAGGTATACATACCCTACCCCTCTGGATTTGAACCTGTGACCTCTTAAGAGAAAACACATGTTCTTAACCAATATTCTTAACCATTATAATTGTTGATAGTTAATGATGAATGCTGGGATTTTAGCGCTATATTAGCTTGATCGTTTTTCTACAATTTATTGGATTTATTGTGAGACTAGCGCCTGTCCTGTATAATGGTTTAAATTATATTGATGTGTTATCACCTTTAAATAGTTCATTGGTTGCCACAGTCTTAATGGTTAATTTTAATAATGTGTTTATGCAGTTTAATAAGTTCACTCGTTTTACAATTGTCTCGTATAATGGTTTAAATTATATTGATGTGTTATCACCTTTCAATAGTTCACTGGTTGCCACAGTCTTAATGGTTAATTTTAATAATGTGTTTACGCAGTTTAATAAGTTCACGGATTTTGCAACTGTCTCGTATAATAGTTTAAATTATATTAATGTGTTATCATCTTTTAATAGTTCATTGGTTGCCACAGTCTTAATGGTTAATTTTAGTAATGTGTTTACACAGTTTAATAAGTTCACTCATTTTGCAACTGTCTTGTATAACGGTTTAATTATATCAATGTGTTTATCTTCTTTTATCCTTTTATCTTGTAATGAATGAACGTGAAAGTGGTTGTACTATATTAATAGCTTAGATTCCAATATCTTAACCTAGATTTCAATAGTTAATTATAAATACAAAAATTAAATCAATGAACTTGTAGAAAAATATGTTCAAAAATATAGTTCAATGGATTTTCAAGATAAAATAGACATCTATAATTGCAATGCAAACATTGAAGCATGAATAGATTTATTCCATGAAAGTTAATTGCAAATCATAAATATATTGTCATGGTAACTTTATAATGGGTAAAATAGAAGCATTATCATAGATTGGTTTCATGTACACATATATCATCAATATTATCATAGGTTGGATTCATGTTCAAATATATCACATCATCAATATTATCATAGGTTGGATTCATGTTAAAACATATCAGTTATTGTAATCATAAATTCAAATAACGGTTTAATTATATTACTGCATCATCGCCTTATAACAGTTTTACTCGCTTTTACCACATTCTTAATGGCTAATTATATTAATGTGTTATCGCCTTATAATAGTTCACTTGCTTTACACTAGTCTTAATTGTTTTAATTGGTAGTACTATGATTATCGCTTTATAGCCGTTTTATTTTTTTTCACAACAAGGAACTGATTAAGGACTTATTAAATCCTTGATATTATTAATGGAATCCTTGAGTGGAAATTGTAATTATTTAATTGTGGGTTACTTATTTTTTTACAATGTTTAAAGACTTGTAAACTCAACACAAGGGCAAGGAAGCATGGTTTTAATTATAGAAGAAAGTAGGAAAGTATGGTTATGAGTTTTTATATTTCATTATAAGGTATGATAGTTAAGTTTGGGTTATTGTCTTGATTTTAAGTATTTGTGACTGTTTAATTTTGTGCCCTAGTTACTATTGCACTTGTCGCATGGTGGTGGCATAATTCCTTGATAGGGTCAAGGCGTGCTTGAGCGACATGGGCATCTGAAAACCTGGCCTTGGGTCTTGTTCTTCCTGATGATGATGGTCATTATTGGAATTGACGTTTTTACTTTTCTCTGTAATGTTTTAATGTGATTGTTTCTCTCTCGCCGTAAGGTTTGGTTATTGTGTCATCAATGTTGGTTGCATTGGGTTGAATCTGATGTTGTCAGTTAGCTTAGTCGTTTTTATTTGCCTAATCAAATGACCGTTGTTGCTTAAGCTACATGATGTTCTAGTATGCTAAGTCATTGTGTTTGTAGGTTGCATGATTTATGCGTGTTGTATTCATTGTCGAGGTTGCGATGATTGAGTGTTTTTGACATTTCTTACCTTTCATTAAAAAAAATTGTACTTGTTATGTGTTTCTTGTTGTCCTAACGACGGGGTCCGTTACACCCTGGACGCAAATCCTCATTGTTCCTATTTTTCAAAATGAGGATAGAAACATTCCCTCTAATTGTAGGACCATTATGATTAGCCCAATTCTATCCAAGATTTATGGAATTATTTTGGAAAAGAAGATTAGCCTTTGGCTAAAAAGTCACGGTAAAAGAGATAAAGGCCAAGTCGGGTTTAGGAGATATCATTCAACTGTGGACCATATTGTTACCTTTAGGATCATTGTAGAGGAGTTCTTCAATACTTAAACCAATCTTTTTTGTTGTTTTCTTGACTTTAGAAAATCTTTTGACATGGTTCCTAGGAAAATCCTTTGGAATAGGTTGTAAGAGATAAAAGTGCCTCTCGAGTTGAGGGTTGTTGCAATAAGGATGTATGAGAATGTTATTGTTAAGTTTAAAAACACTGAGGGTTGGTCAAAAGATATTAACTACAATATTGGAGTCAAACAAGGTTGTCCCTTGTCCCCTACCCTTTTTGGCATATGCATTGACAAGTTAGAAGATTGTTTGGAAAAATTAGGTTGTGTCGGCCCTAATCTCACTGGTATATTCATCAATCTTATTATTTATGCCGATGATATCGTTATTATGGAAAGGAGTCCCCGTGATCTTGAAAACCAACTAAGAATCCTCAAGGATTTTTGCTCCAATATGGGTATGACTGTTAATACTAATAAGACTAAGGTCATGATTATTAAATCCAATAAGATCCTTTATGATACCTTTGTATATGACAAAAACAAGTTGGAGGAAGTGAATTCATACAAATATCTTGGAATTGATATTCACCACAAGCTCAATTGGAATTATAGCATTAAGAAAAAGATTATTGGGGGATGGAAAGCTTATTATGGGCTTGAAAACAATTGTAAAACAGTTGATCTTTGGAGTTGGGATAAGAAGAAACTCCTCTTTGAGACTCTTGTTACACCTGTTATTCTTTATGGATGTGAATTCTGGGGCTGTAGTATCTCTCATGAATTCAGGAGAAAGATAGAGAAAATACAAAAGAATTTTGTAACCCATATTCTCAAAATTAAAGGAAATATGCTATATCCCATACTCCTCTTAGAAAAAAACCTCTCTCCCATTGAGAGCATGGATATGAATAGATACCTAATGTATAATAACAAGTTAAACAACATGGAAGACAAGAGGCGTCCTAAAATTGCTTCAAAATCAAGTCATAACCACCATCAACTCAAGCGAGGATCGCATAAAGATGCACGATCTTGGCTAAACTATTGGGGAATCATGGAAGACACCATTTTGTAGAATGAAGATACTATTAAAAAAAACCTCAAATCAAAATTTAAGGAGAAAATGTGGTGTGATAAAGAGTTAGAGGAAAAAAGAAAATTAAGGTATTATAAGGATGTAATCAACCCTAATATAGAAGATGAAATTTATCTATCTGTTTTTCCAAGTGTAAAGAAAAAAATAAGAATTTTTAAGATGAGAACAAATTCTCACGAGCTCCATAGTGAAACTGGGTGTTGGTCAATTCCTAAAACGCCATGGGATAAAAGAGTGTGTCACCTTTGTGACACTAAGAAAGTTGAAGATGAAAAACACTTTCCTTGGATTGTCCAGCCTACACTGATATTGGATCTCATTTTCAAAATATTTGTCACACTATCAACCTTCCTAACCTCTTAACTCAACAAAAGTATGGTGATCTTGAAAAGCTTCTCTTAATGATTTTAGAACACAGAAACAAAATTCTAAAGAATCGTAAGTAATCACTTACCCTCTTAAGGTCTGATAGACCAATTCGGTCTTAGTGGATGTTAATCATCATCATCATCATCATCATCATCATCATCATATATATATATCACCTTTCAATATTTAAAATTGAAAATCCATATATAAAACCATATTATTATTAATCTGAAGGCATGAAGGGACTCTCTCTCTCTCTCTCTCTCTCTCTCTCTCTCTCTCTCTATATATATATATATATATATATATATATATATATATATATATATATATATCGCCTTTCCCCAACTCTAATGTTTTAGATAGAATACTGACAATTTTATTTTTTAATATAATAAAAAGCTTATTTGTCATCAACTCATAGGAGAATAGATTCAAAGTCTTATTTGAGGCTTCCTTCTTCCCAATTATTTATTTTTCCTTTCGTCCCATTGTTTTAGATTTATAATCTAAGTTTGTTGTCACACAATGCAATTTTCACTGTGACATGACCTAAGTTTTCACCTCATGCAATTTTCAATGTGAAATAACCTAA
Source organism: Picea engelmannii (assembly GCA_009831015.1). Taxonomy (NCBI): domain Eukaryota; kingdom Viridiplantae; phylum Streptophyta; class Pinopsida; order Pinales; family Pinaceae; genus Picea; species Picea engelmannii. The sequence continues at coordinate 715,849 of ML777518.1, forward strand.
CTTTAGCTAATATCCTATGTCAGTTCCTTAAATAAACTAGCAATTGTTATGTTAAATAATCTTACAATCTAACAATCACTCAATAGCTCTGTATCTGACAATAGCTTTGTTAGTCATCGCTTTCCATCGCTTTGATATTCATTGCCTTTCATCGATGCACAATCACCTTCATATTTAGTGTCTTTCATATATACTTTAATATTCATCGCCTTTCATATATACTTTAATATCTTTTTAGTATCTAGGCTACCCCATTATGAAACCAACCATAGGTAGCATCTCAGCCCTAGCCCAATCCCTTTATACAAAAGCTAACCGAGCCCTTTATACCAGCCCTACCAGATCTAACCGAATCACACCATCAACACCATCGAATTTACTCCATGAATAAAACCAAAGTGTGAACCCACATGGATCATACAGGTACGACCTGTGAATGCATGCAATTCAATTCATAAGTATAGTGTCTTATGCTTATATTCATTACTATGATGTTTTATGTTTGTTTAAGATATGCATATTTATAAGTTGCCACTATAAAATCTACAATTGTATCACAATCATCTTGTGATTTACTCATACACAATCTAAAATCATTATTTAAGACTTGAAAAGTCTTACCAAGCAAAGTGGGGGATGATTTGAATTATCAAGAAATGAAATCCCCATTCCTGGTTTAGTTTCCCGCTGACTGGTTCTCTTTAGGTGTTACACAATTGTTTGTTAATGGTGATTCTTGAAAATGGCATAAACAAATAAAAAATGTGCATTCAAACACAATATTAGAATCACCTGGTTCTCTATAGGTGTTAAGCTATTGAGAACCTAATTGCTTGCTAATGGTGCTTCTTGAAAAGGGCGTAAATAAATAAAAAATGTGCAGTCAAACACAGTAATAGAATCACTATCTTGAGTCATTCAATCATATATTTTTCTTACCGCCATTTCTCAACACCTCAACATGGGCGGTTGTGTTGATCAAGTAGTCCATGATGTCCACATAGCACATCAATGGTATCAAAACAATTTTCATTCAGATGCTCAATTGTGCAACGAAATTCACTCTTTTTTTCCCAACTCTACTTTTGATAAGCGATATGTCCTAAACCAAGAAATTGCAAGGAAGGTATAGAGGGGAGAGACACAAAACTTAAAAAAAAAAAAAGATATAATAAAATTTTAAATACAATCAGAAACAACAAGCAAAGATGAAATAAAGTGTCATGCATTCACACAACAATTAAAAGGAATACAACATTGTGAACTTAAATTTTTATTGTCCAACAGACAACATTATAATCAATAGAACAAAGGCAATATGGCCTTCCACCTACAACTACCAAAAATAAGTTCAAAGTTTTATGGTCAATAAAACATTAAACTAAAATTTGGCTTTACCATGTTTAATGGAGATGCTTATTCAATATAAGATTTTAATAACAGTAATAATTTATCATATTAATCTCACTATATTTTTCAAATTGTGTTGATATCCATGATATCAATCTTGGCCATGAGCACCTGCATAGAACCATCACAAATAAGTGTCCATGTGCATACAAATGTTTGTTATGCATGTGTGAAATACCACAAGAAGATCAAAGAGAGGAAAAATAAAAACAGGACCATGTCAATTACCAAAGATCCCATGTGCATAGAAGTGCTTCTGCTTACATGTATAAAATATTGAGGGTAATATCTTTACAAAATAACTGAAACATGAAGTTCTAAATCCTGGAAGAAATAAGCATAGAACTATCTTGTTATTTGTAATAAAAACTTTTATAGAGTCAAAATCCTTCAAATAATTATATTGCAATATCTCTCAACATGTTTTAAAACAACATTGTAACTTATGACACCTTGATAACAATGTCATCATAAACAAAATAGTTCAAAGATTTCTTTACAATTCCGCATTTCTAAAATCTGCTTATAAATTTTCACAATCTCGTTGTAAAATATTATAGCCATAGGCATAACTTCTTTGTATGGGAATTGATTCCTGAATAATCAAAATCTGATTTTTTTTTGTAAATGGCTCTCATTGTCCTCATAAAGTGCTCCCTAACGAGGCTTACCATATGTGAAAGGTAAATGGAATAAAATCTATGTCTCATAAAAATAATTAATTTCACAAACCTTAAAGAGGATGATGTTGCCAAATTAATCTATTAAATTCATAATATAAAAATTTAAATATCATGTTGCAATAGCTTATTGTACTCAATCATTAAGTAGATTCACCAGCTCCAAATCAAAATCATTCAATAAAAATACATAAGAAAATGTTTCCTAGTTGATAAACACAATTAATATGTAATAGTGTTATATATACTACACGGGTTTGAGTAAAATCAAAATTGAAGTACACAACACAATATCTTCATCAACTTTGACAATAAATAAAATGAAAACCTACCATAATTTTGCAGCAATGATATGTGAACTGACTGCATTGGATGTGCTTTCAATACCAAATCAACAGTGTGATTCTTAAGAACATCAAATACCTATGTCGGTGATTTTTCTAACTGGTTTACAAGACTTTTAAAAGGTTCTTCAATGTCTGATTTAGTAATTGCATTGTTTTCATCTACAAAACCCCCCTCTTTATTTTATTTCAGCGGCAGTAAGCAATCTACACTTCCTCTGCTAAATTTGCTAAATTAAGCATGTGGGAAAAATGAGTTGGACACTAAATTCCATACTAGTTAAATAATAATAATTTAATTATTATGTTAATATCGTGTATATATATAATATATATATAGAGAGAGGGGATATTATGTTATACATTATTAAAAATATATATTAATAAATTTCATGTTAAACAAATAATAATATTTAGAGGTTTTCTCAATGCAACATATTATATATTGTTTTTGAGATTAATTCAGTAAAGTCATTAATCTATGATCCATATCCATGAGTATTAGTTACAAGTGACCAATAATTTTCATGATTTGAATAATCCACTTAATACTCATTGCATATGGTAATGGTCACATGGGTGAAGAAGTGAGATTGAAACCAACTAAATGAATCACTTAGTATCAATCATCACTTCAAGGGATTGCACCTTGTAACCATTCCAAGGTGGTCACCCATCCCAAGAAGCCTCTGGTTTATGTGCACTCAATTGTGGAGTTTTCCCCACAATCAATCCCACTTAGCTTGCTACCTCATTTGTATTGTGCCTTATGACCACTTGAGAATGGTTACTGGGTGCAAGCCCCTATTCATTTAGTTGGTTTCAATCCCACTTCTTCTCCCCTATAAGAATCACCCCATGGAATGAGGGCTAAGTGGACTATTCAAATCATGAGATTTATTGGTCAATTACCTTGATACTCATGGAGATGGATCATAGATTAATGACTCACTCTACTCTACTCAGTTAATCCCCAAAATGATATCTAATAATTTAATTATTATTATATATTATTATCATATGGGCCTAATGGTTAAGAACATGTTGTTCCTCTTAAGAGTTCACAAGTTCAAATCCAGAGGGGGGTAGGGTATGTATACCTCCGTAGACTTTACCAGTCAAATCATTGGGCGGAGAGGGTCCCTTGTCCCACAATCAAGCGGGTCTCATACACCAATTTGATGTCTGGCTTGGTCGTGACCTTAAAAATTGTTAGAAAAATAGGACCGCGGAGCAATAAAATAAAACAAATGTAGAAACAAAACACAGAAGATACACAATACAAGAGAGACACGGATTTACATGGTTCACACAGTGTGGGCTACGTCCACCAGAGAAATTGCCAGGTCCTTTCTTTATTATTATCCAACAAAATGAAGGGATACAACCTACAGCAAAACCCGTTGTAACTTCCTCTTCTTTCTCTCACAGTCTCCTCTCTCAGAATACAATACTCGCCAACATACATAGCCGCAATACATTTCCCTCATAAAAGAGGGTTGCCTTCTAGGGAAAAAAACCCTAACATAATCTCTATCGTTACATTTGCGACCTTATAATGAACGGTCCAGATTTACAATGAAATTACAATATACTTTTACAAGGCAATTTTTGTTTCAGGGGCCCACTTTCCCCCACACCCCTCAGCCGGGGGGATAGCCCCCTCGGACCCTGCAGAGGGGGTACCCCCCCTCTGCACTCCCCCGCATGGAAGAGTGTACATACTTCTGGGGTGTAAATACGTCATGGGGTATAAACAGGACTGAAAGTAAAAGACCTCTAAATCAGGAAGATAATCAAGCTCCACAACCAACAATCTCCCACTTGGAGACTGATCTCAACAACTCCATCGCTGTTGTATATGCTGGACTCTGAACCTTCTTGGACTTGGAAAGTTTCTCATCTTCATCTTCATTCTTGAAGACCAACTGAAACTGAGCAACAACTCAGTTTCTCCTTGGTTACTCCCTTTGTTAACATGTCTGCAGGATTATGGCTAGTGTGTATCTTTTCCAGCTTCAATTTTCCATCTTCCAAGGAGGATCGTATGAAGTGGTACCTCAACTGTATATGCTTAGTATTCGAATGGAAGGTTGAGTTCTTTGCAAGGTGAATGGCACTCTGACTGTCACAGTACAACCTGTTGTTCTCCTGCTTCTTTCCCAATTCCTCCATAAACCTTT
>ML777518.1:731226-796803 GCA_009831015.1 Picea engelmannii
CCCACGTGGAAGAGTGTACATACTTCTGGGGTGTAAATACTTCATGGGGTATAAACACAATTGAAAGTAAAAGACCTCTAAATCAGGAAGATAATCAGGCTCCACAACCAACAAAAATAGATTATTATTATTATTATAAGTTAATATCAAATTAATATATATGTTAAAATTTGATTGTGTAAATATATTCAATCTTAATCACTTAACCATAATAATATATATAAACCATAATTTTTAAGTGTGTATATATATATAATGTTGATTTAGTAATTTGGATTTGAAATCATTACAAATGTAAAGGTGTTTTTTTTTCATTCTTGCATTCCCAAGTTTGACGAAACTCTATGTCAATATGGGATTTCTTTGAAGTATAATTTATATATAGTTGTGGATTAGTGATCAATACTAAATATGATTACACAATCAAAATTGAACAAATGTGGAGCTCTTTCTTGTTGTCTTCCCTAAGTTTGACCAAGTTCCATGTTAAGGTGGTTTTCCTGAGTTTACCTTACCCTAAATTTAAGTTAAGGTAGCGCTTTTCAAAGTTGGAAAAAAAACATATAAAACTAAAGTTTTACTAATTTGTTCTTAGTGTTTGCAAGCATCACAAGAAAAACAATGATGAATTAAGTAGTATAACAACATAAAATGAGTTTAAAATATAATGGTATCTAACATAATGTGTAGCAATTAGTCACAAAGTGAAATCTTTTACTATCTGAGAAAAAATAATATAAAGTCGACAATGTAAATAATATGAAGTAGAAAATATGTTATCTATACAATAGGATGTCCAAATAAAAACTATAATAAAGTATATAACCTGTAAAACTATTCCGATTTCAAAGTATTAAACTAGGTTACCTCTAAAAATATTCCAATTTCAAAGTATTAAACTATATTACATAAGTTCTGTAATATTTTCAAAAAATTGTTATGTAAAATATTATAATAATAATAATAATAATAATCTATTTTTAAGGTAACGGCCAAGCCAGCACACCAAGTTGGTGTATGAGACCCCCTTGTTTGTGGGACAAGGGACCCCCCTCCACCCAGCGATTTGACTAGTAAAGTCTACGAAGGTATACATACCCTACCCCCCTCTGGATTTGAACCTATGACCTCTTAAGAGGAAACACATGTTATACATTGATTTGAACAATCACAACTACTCATTACATTTCCAAAAATATGTTCTATAGTTTCACATTTCGCATTTCTAATAAAAGGTTAGATAACTCCTCATGAGCGTTATTTATGGAACTTGAATATGACAAGTATATGAAGTGTATATTATACACTTCAAACTATTTAGAAAACCTAATATTAGTAACTTTGGTGTCATAACCCAAGGGTACTATGGTTATGTTCTAACATCATATGAGACATTCTAACATCCTTAGAACTTCAAATATCTTTGGTGTCATAACCCAAGGGTACTATGGCTATGTTAAATTTAGTGCATAGCCATAGTATCACCATAGTATGGCTATGTTAAAAATTGAGTGCTACTTGCACTGTCTCCTCAAATTCAATTTTTTTGTATCATCTTTGTGTATCATGACGTCAAGCCTACTCTAATGATGTAGTTTTTATCTAAAAGACAAGTAGAACAAGACAACCACACACATGAAGAGTATATTCTTCCCTTTAATCATGATAGCATGTAGAACTGAATTGAACTTACCTAATCAAGCATCACTCATTTTTGGTTTATTGCTTGAATAAATTATAAATTCTTTTGTCCAATTATCAATTCTACCAATAACATGCCAAAACCAAATACACTAGTATTCTTAGATGGATAACCAGTTAAAAGGTAACTAGGGGATATGTACACGACAGTACCCCTAACACTTGTAATTATGTGTGAATTTATATACTTTAGAATTTTGATAATCCAAATCCACTAACAGTATCTTAAAAATATTTTTTTAGTGAGATGTTCTCTAGATTTAAAACATTATTGGTCAAACTACTCATGCAATTACAAAATTTTCTTCTCAACTCCAAGGGGATATCTTCTCTAACATCCCGTTCTTGCGCGTACTGAGTGGACTTATTCTTTGAGGACACTTGCGTGCAAGTGATCCAATTATTTAAACGATTGGTTGTTTTGATTATTATTATGAGATATTGTGTCTCTGATGATATGTTATTTTTGCTATATTTACATGACAGGTGTTATTGACTGGTTTCTCCTGAGTGTGCAAGACTCTGGACATTAGAGGATGTCGATGGCATTGATGGATCTCCTTGGACTCCAGATCGAGTCGAGGAGTGTACTGTTATGGTTTGAATGTTTTCGATATTATAGATGTGACATATGACTAGATATTATGATGTTGATTGTTATAGCTGACATGTTTCATTGATGGATGCAGGATGACGATAGATTTCCAACCAGACTCACATTTGGAGTAAATGGGTCATGCACGACAACCAGAGACATTGAGGGAGAGGTGTGGAAGTATCCCTTCCATAACCTACTAGCACTCCCGTTTTGGCCTGAACTGTAGGTTAACGATTATCTAGTTCCAGATATCCATGATGGTGTGAGGGTAGACTGTAACAATCGCTCACGATGATTCTAAGGGGCACGCAATAAGCCAGAGTCCTTATTCCTTAGAGGCCCTTAGTCTCCCACAAGATCACTTGATGGAGTATTGACTCTAGGGGTTTGACATCTATCAAATTTAGTCAAGAGGCGAGTGGCACTCTTGGAGCACGTAGTGCATCTTGAAGGGCGCATCGCGCAAATAAAACTAGAATGCAGATGAGTGGCACCCTTGGAGCATGTAGTGTGTCCTAAAGGGCATGTCGTGATTTTAAATATGGTAAGTTAATAAACCTAGTACCTAGAAAAATATGCCTCCTTAGGACCTGATCGACCTTAAAATGAATGATGTGATGAGAAAAGTTTAATAACATTTTTTCCCTTAAGAACTATCGCCTAGCCTAGTGAATTTAAAACCTAGGTCTAAGTAGAACCTTTTAACAACAAAAAAACTAAATAAACATGTAACAAGAAGGGGGTAAATAAAATTCAAACATTAATTATTAAACTTAAAATTTTAATGGAGGATTAAATTATTATAAAGATAATTTTTTGTTTTTATCTAAACTTTCTAAATCTAAACTAAGCCGAAAACGGGAAACTTAAGAAAAAGGGAAATTTCTAACTTAGTAGGGAATCTAGCCTTTGGAACTTTCTATTTTTGAACTCAACTAGGATTTAAGTAAGGCATAATTCATTTTAGAAATGTAAGGGAATAAAGGGACACTGATGAGCGTTTTTAGGAATTTTTTTAGGTGGGTGAGAGAAATAGGTAAATTTAATTAATTAATTGATTGATTGATTTTCTTATGCAACTAAGGGATCGGGTGACATGTATACGGGGGAGGTTTGTCCTAATTAAATTAATAAAAAGGAATCTAATGAGGGTTTGGGAAAGTAATCACTAAGAAAACTCTATAAAAAGTATAGCGGAGGAGGAGATGGATCACGTCTGGTTTCTGTAAGGTTACGTTGCCAGAATTTATCTTGACTGAGTTTCTCTTGTGGGAGTTGGGATACCCAACTTGGATAATGAGTGGTAGCTCAACCTTGCGAGGTGAGTTGGGAGCTAGAATTCTATGGTATTGTGTGTGTGGCCCCTTTGCATCTCGGGGGGCTCAAGGGGAAAAAGAGTACCCCTAGTGTTGGTTGGGAGGTACTAGTGAGGTCTTAGCGGTTGGAAAGCATGACTTGGATGAAGCGCAGGAAGGACTTGGACGGAGCACCAGCGCAGGACAGTCACTTCTGGTTCTTCGCATTTGGCTACGGTACGCATGTGTATATTTTGTATGGAATAGTAGTTAAAATTTCTTATATATGCATTTCTTTAATGTCGAAGGCATGCATGCGTAAATTGTGTAAAAAGAATTAGTTAATTTTTTGTATGTGAATATTTATCATGGCAAATGTACGCAGGTATAAATTTGTTGAAAGGTAGTTAAATTTATGTTTATGCACCCTCTTGGTTCGTTAGTATTTAGATGTGATAGGGTGCATTGGCTACTTACGTTGTTTGAATTTCTAGTATGATTGCTTCCGATGTTGTTCTTCAAGTATTGTTGGGTATGAACCTTGTGTAGAATCATGTTTTCAGAAAATCTTAAGTTCCAATACCACGCTTGCTATTAAAAAAAAAAAAACATTAGTTCCAGCAAAAACCAATTCTAAATATGATAACTCTTTATGGATCCTCCTATGCTATTCTTTTTTTATTAATTAACATATTCCAAATTTCTCTTCAAGGACCTTCCTTTTTTCCCTTTTATCTTAGGCCTCATTTTCTAAGTATTGTTGCATAAACCCTTTTTGGATGACATCTGAACATGGTACCAGGCTTGGGCCAATAGATATCTATATGAAACTGTTGCATAAGTTTTGTGATGACTTTTGTTGAGGTTCTCTGAGTCCATCTTAATCAAGGAACGTGGGAAAATTTAATTACATGTGGATGTAACTTTCTCTTTATTGACTAAGGGGTATGGAACTTATTCTTTTGAATGAAATAGAATTCGTGGTTTTTCCCAACTATATGATTTGACACAACCACAACCCTCCTATAACTTTGACCTAGACATCACTTAACGCTAAGGCATTTCCATGCTCCTACCCGGGTTACTCAGGTTGGAATATACCCGAAAGTATTTAGAAGCTATGAATTGGAGACTGGCTTTCTCACTTGGCTTGAACTCTCTATGGCATCCCCCTTAAGAAATATTGAAATCTCTAGATCTTGAAATGTATACATTTATATATACATAAGATATCGCCATATCTATGCTTCAAGAATAACACTACTGCGTACACTCTTAGAGGGGGGCCAACCCCACTCTCCTAGACAAGTACCAGGAGGAATGACATGGAGTTGATCACACATTGCTTATGAATTAGGACATGACACATGATGAGTAGGACAGAGAGGTTCGATTATATGATTAGCGTTTTGCGACGATTAGCTTCGAGTGATCAGAGGCATTTAGGGACAAGTAGTTCTTACTGTAGATATTTTCATTTTATTACTGTGGTTGTTTCCAGATTTATACAGTTAATGTTTTACAGTTATTGATAAATTACTTTATACGAACCGGTGAGTTAAGAAATAAAATAGTAATATTGTTTCAATACTGATTATTGCGATTATCCCTTCACACAGTGCAATTGTTTTGCAACAACTTAAATAATTAATTATGATCATACTGAATGTGACAACTTTTTTAATTATTTCTATTTCACAAATGTAATTATTAAATATTCCTTGTTTGTGAATTCTATTTACTGACAGTTGGTAGAGGTATTCATTGCTAATTTAGAGAATCATGGGTTTAACTAAGCCAAGATTTTAATATCCTATTTATAATTATAAGGAGATTTTATTATAAGTACACACAGATCCTAATAATCACCCAGATATTTAATTATTTAATGGTTAGAGATGGCAAAGTTCTGTAAATTGGGAAAATTGTTATATCAAATTATGGTGGTTGGATTTGTGGCAGGGTATCCGTTGTGGTGGTCATCCCTTAGATCAGTGAATGTTTGACAGTTGTAAGGTGTTAATCAAGACAATGTGATATTCGCTCGTAATTTATTCTTTTTGCAACAACTGATTGGTCGTATGACCATCATGAACCACCATTCTTATTAGTTAAATTGTTTTCGCATAGATGATCATTACCAGCGATTGTGCATGGTATTAATAAAATGGCTTATAGTTTAGCAGACCTTTAATTTCAATGATTACCAGTGGTGGCATTTTGCCCACCTGACATGTATAAAAAAATAAGTGCACACTTCACAATGTTGTTCATAAGGCCCCCTACCACACACACCTTACACATGTCGTTTCCTTAATTACAACGTGATTTTTTTGGTCAGATTTGGCAATTGTCTCAAGGGTCAGATACCTGCAATTATGTATTTGAGTATGCAGGTTGATTTTACCAAATATTTCCTTTTGAAACTCACAAATTGCTATTTCTTTATCTCCAACTAAAAGGCAATGTGTAGTTCTAAGTAAATTATTGTATAGCGATTTACATCTCTGACTAGTATAGTTAGTTCGACTAATTAGTTCCTTTTCTAGTAGAAATTAAAAATGTATCCTTACAGATATAGATTATCCTTCAAAAATTTTACATTTTTCTATTCCATATCTAGAATTCTTCAATTTGGTATTAGTTTAGTAATGTGTATATGAGCACTTTTTCAAAACAATAATTAAAATACTTTATTTAAGTTTGATAAAACCAATTTGTGGTTATTGATTTATATACTTAATCTACTTTTGGCGTTACACTTATTTATTCGTATGTCTACTAAATTGATTTTTTCTATTGATATAAAGGTAATAGGTCCTCAATGTTTATAATCATTTAGATGTCTAACTCAAGATTTTCTATAATGAAAAATATATAAAAGTTGGGATATAGTTTTGCAAGCTACAAAGTTCTTCACTTTTAACCCTTTCTCTCTTCATTTACAACTTTAAAACATTATCTTTCAGTAATAATGTATGTCAGTGCCAGTGGAATTCAGGCATGTTGGATTTTATGTGTGGTTGAAAGTTTGGAATCTTGTTTACGCATGGGTCCCTACATATATATCGCAATGTGGTGATGTGATACCTTATGATTGGGTCATTGCACATATTGATTGATAAGCGCATATGAAACCTGGCTTAGGATCATGCACCTCCCAACGTGGATGATGTTGTTTTTGTAAGTAATGTTGTACTCGTTTTGTAACGTTAATGTGATTGTCTCCCACTCGCTAGGAGGGTTCTAGCAACCTTTGTCGTTAAATTTGTTAGATTTGGATTGATCAATGTTTCTTTAGCTTAGTAGGCATGGTCTTGCTTGTGTTGGGAGGGATGTAGACACCTCCTTGTTCCTCGGAACAGTTGCCATCCTTGAGACCTTAAATGGTCAATATCGATGGGAACCTAGGCTTGAGAATTTCTTATGTGTCCTGGATGTCCTAACCTTGCAGGGTAGGACAAGCAGGTAGTCGTTTTTATTTTTCTTTTGATTGAATGTTCTGTGTTTCTTCCTATTGCATGGTGTGCTAGTATGATAGGTCATTATTCTTATTGATGTGTGATTTGCATGTGTTGTGTTCATCGTCATGTTGTGATGTTTGAATGTGTTGTCATTATTACTTCCTAAAAAAAAAAAAAATGTGCTTGTTATGTGAGGCTTGTGGTCGTAATGACAGGGTTCGTTACATCCTCTTCTTGGTATCTTTTTCATGAATTCAAATATTCGTTTAATTTGTTTTACTTGAAATACAATCATTTCATTTGTGTAATAAAAATTAAGATCGGAAAAATTATATGTTAAAGAAACATATTTTGGATTTGACACATATTTGTACACATATTTTATAATGAACTGACATAACCTGAATATTTCAAAAACTTTTATAATATATGATTTTAAACCAATTTCATAAAAATTATGTCATGAAAATAGATAATAGACATGGTTATCATCATAAAGTGTGATGTCCATATTACTCTTCATAAGGAAAATAGAAAATGAACACCAAATTTATTATCATGTTTCTATCTTTTTTCCTCAAGGAAAACTTTTGGATAATATGAAATTAGTTAAATTCCATGCAACATTTATCACAACTAATTAAGTTAATCCCTTGAAATTATCATGTTTCTACCCATAACAAGTGATCAAGTTTTAAATACAAGCATAAATGTCAATGTATCCAATATTCATCTATTAAAATTTTAAAGTCTTGGACCAAAGTCTCTAAGAAATTAATTTATAGGTAAAGATTTACACAATATTTGTATAATAAAAACAAAGTTGGTGTACAATTTTAAATTATGCATTTAAGGAGTGCATAATGTATGTATGGTTTGTAGAGAGAATTAAAACAAAAACAAAGAAACAAATACATAGATAATATATTTTACACTAGAAACTCTTTAGCGAGAAAACCAACCTTCAAAAGATATATTTTAATCACCTTACCAAGCCAACCAAACAATAGGTTACTTGATGGACTTAAAAATGAAGTATTATATGCCTTTAAATATGTTTCATCACATTGAAATAACATGGGTTAGTACCACATGTCCATAAACTACCAATGGTAAACCTATCATTGACTGAATTAAGGTTAACTTAATTATGTCACCTAAATGTATGACTAGACCTTACACAAATAAACAAGAAAACTAGATATATCCATGCCTAAACAAGGTATTATATCCATATTCCCATTTAGACATGATCAACTCTGAACCCGCAAAATTCTCACAAGTGTATGCCTGAACATATGATGTTATGAAATATTAATCTATTTCATTTCCCCATCCCTCCTACTCCAAATACAATTATTTGAATAAGTAATTTTCTACAAATTACTTGTTCATCCTCTTTCTACATTGTGTTATTATGCCATTCCCCATGATGACTCCACCATCATTGTTGTTTTCTCTACCTCCTTTCCAACAAAAAAGAAAAACCTAGAATGCATCTTAAGAAACAGTGGAAAGGAACACCGCATTTTCTACTCCAAATATAGTTACTCACATGATTCAAAGTTGAACACTATAACTTAGTAATTCCATCAATTCTCTGAATCAAATATACTAAGTGCTAGTATATTCTTCTACAACAATAACACTTAATCAATCTTGTAACCCTATGAGCAGCCACAACCCACTAAGTTTTCCATACCACATGGAATCGACCTCTCAAGCACCATGGAATCGAGCTACGAGATGGCTATAATTATATGCTCCTCCATGCAACTTGACCAACATAGGAATATCTACTACAATTTATTCCATCATTGTTTCCAAGTAGACAAGTGCACCACCACCAAGCATTTTTCACGTCACTAATAAATATCTTCGATCCATTCTTATCACATCAACTAGAAACACAAGTATGTATTTTATTGATCCACAACTTTCCCTTTTCTGAAATCATGGGTCATAGATCCCTACACTATATTCAGTGCATAACCATTGAAACAATAGCAACATCCACTCTTAGTTCTGTAACTACCAAGATCAAGTATTTTACATTATCCTACCATGGCCTCTATGAGCAAAACAAAATTGAACAACAATGCAAGAGTGGGATCTCCAACAACATACATAGCTACAAATGGTAAGAACAAGATGTAAATTGGTCTCATTTGCATGCAAATAACATTGATCAACTACATTATGCATTTAGTCACTTCCATATGACTCACATATGTCAACAAATCCATGAGCCTCCATCTACATTATTTATTGATTTGTCAACACCACTCCCTATGGTCCATAATCTCCCATTCCTAGAGTAGTTCTCTCCTTCTCATGGGGATCCTCTATTAACATAGGTGAATAACATCCTTAGAAGGTCTCTACAATTCATAACCACAAGTTATGCATAAGAAATTCACCTCCAAAATCAACCCCATTGATTTGACCTAGGGGTCTTTACATTTACTAAGGGAATGGTTTCCATAAACTTCAAATTAATGTAATTTAACATGTTTTAGTTGGATTCTAGAAGGATAGGGCTTGTTTTCCCAATTTTAAGTTTAAAATATTAATTGAGCAATTAGTTTAGGTTAGTTAGATTATCCTAATTATGGAGTATTCGATTCAATTTGATCCTTATCAATTGTAAAGTATGAGAATGTTATTATGGTCGTTAGTTGCACAATTCTAGGGATTTGTTGATGGGTTGGAAGTTGACCTTCCATGGTTAAAATTGTATGTTGAAAAAGGATAATATTGAGTCACCCTCCCTCTCAATAATAAACAATATTCCAACAATTGGTATCAAAGCCATGTTCCTTCATCATGGTCTAATCACTGGAAGGAAGATTCTAAGAAACCACAATGGATCAACAAGAAGGGATGTACTCAAACATAGATCCATTATTCAAGGGAGATAACTATGCATTATGGAGTATAATAATGAAAAGTTACACAATGAAACTCGGATGTGATGTTTGGCTATATGTGATAAATGTTTATGGTGTACCAGAAACTTATCCTTCAGACTCAACTGCAAAGAAACTCTACAATGAAAATTCAATAATCGTAAATGCAATTATAGGTGGATTAGAAAATAATGTATTTTTCAAATTCATGCATTGTAAATCAACAAAATGTATTTGGAACAAACTATAAATCATCTATTAAGGAGATTCCAAATTCAAACAATCAAAGCTACAAACGTACAGAGGACAGTTTGAAAGCTTGAAGATGAAAGAAGAAGAAAACATTGCAGAGTATCTTCTAAGAGTAGATGAAATTTTCAACACAAACAGAGGACTGGGAGAAGAATGATATGACAAAATAATATTCCAAAAGGTAGTAAGATCACTCCCAATGAGATATGATCCCAAAGTATCTACCTTGGAAGATCAAGAAAATATTGACAAACTTATAGTGGATGAACTACATGGGATTATCACAGCCTATGAAATGAGAACGTGACAAGAAAAACCTTCAAAAGGTGAAACAATCTTCAAAGTCTCAAAGGGACTAAAAACAATGAGCATGTGTCGAATGAAATCAACTCAGACATATCCGATGAAGAAGAAGCAAACTTTATTAAGAAACTTAAGAGAGGATATGGAAAATACAAAGGGAAGTTGCCTTTCAAATGCTTCAACTGTGGAAAAATTGGACACTTTATTTCCAAATGTCCTTATCCCAAGGATTTCCAAATGTCCTTATCCCAAGGAAGAAGATAGTGATGATGAATAAACTTACAACCAAAAAGAACAAAAAAAGGACAAATACAAATACAAAAATAAATTCTATAAGAAAAAGAAAAAAAATATTCTAAAGAAGATGGTAGCTCATATGACATGAGTGAAGATGACAATACAAAGGTTCTATTTATGGGAATAAAAACTCAAACTGACACTACTGGAAAACAAAATATAGAAGTTGAAGGAGAATTTTATCTTGAAGGAGAACTCATTAGTGCCCTCAAAGAACTGAGAAGATGTAGAAGGAAGAACAAATCATTAAAATAACAATTGTTAAATTATAAGGAAGAACAAAAATCGAGAGAAAAAGAAGTTTCAAATAGCATCAATTAGAAAATAAAATAAATCATTGTTGATTTGAAAACTCAACTACAAGAAGCTAAAATAATTGAAGAAATCTTAAGTAAACGACTTAATGACGAGGAACAAAAATATGAAACATTAGACGTTGAAATAGTTCTTCTAAGAAGAAAACTTGAAAAAGGAACTAACCTTTCAAAGTTTGACAGTAGTTCAAAAATATTGGATGTGATCCTTAATAGTCAAAGACAATAAAATAATAAGGTTGGAGTGGGTTATGATCAAAAGGAAACTAATAAAGGCTCAATATCTGGAATACCAAAAAGTGATGAAAATCCAAATACTTATGCAGTTTCCCTTCATAGCTCCTTCAAAAGAGGAAAGAACCAGATAAATATTGACTCTACCAAATAGAGATCTGCACTCTCTCCAAAAATAAATGAGTACATAATAAATACTATACCAAGAACAACTCCCCCAAAAAGGTATCAATAACTCTTTCTTGGCTACTATTTTTCTTGTCATAATTTTGGGCACAAAGCATTAGACTGTAAAACATATAGAAAGAACTATCATAAAAGTGTTCAACAATATGGCCATAGGAACAACAAGTCTAGTAGAAATTAAAGGAGTAGAAATTGTAATTCATTTTCTCCACTACTAGATTACAACATTGAATGTTACAAATGTAACAATTATGGTCATGAAGCTAGTAATTTCAAATTACCAGAATCTACCTTGAAGTCAAATACTTCAAAATTTATAAAAGAAGAACATAAGAAGATATGGAAAGAAAAACAAAAGGAAACAAAATGTAAGGTAGAATTGTATGCCATAGATAAAATAGGTCAACAGTATGTCGACAATGGATGTTCAAAACATATGAAAGGAGATCAAAACAAATTCCTCAGTCTAAAAAAGGAGAAAGGAAAGGTTACATTTGGAGATGATGTCTCTACCAAAATACTTGGGAAAGGGACAATCAATCTAGGAAATAACAAAACTAAACCAGAAAAAGTGCTTCTAGTGGAAAATTTGAAATTGAATCTCCTTATTGTGATCCAAACATGTGCTCAAGGAAACATTCTCATATTTGACTCTAAAAAATATGATATTAGAAAAAGAATACTTTGGAAAATTAGTAGCTAATGCAACAAGTACACCAAGTGATGTTTATATCTTAAATACAAGAAAAGAAGAAAAATGTTACATGATTCAAATAGACGAAAATTGGCTATGGAATAGAAGAATGGAGACCTAAAAGAAGAAGTCTACAAAGATCAACCAAAAGGATTTGAACAACAAAGGAAAAGAAGAACAAGTGTACAAATTGAAGAAGGCACTCTATGTCCTTAAACAAGCACCCAGAGAATGGTATGAAAGATTGGATAAGTACCTGTTGTAACAAGGATTCAAAGGAGGTATGTCTAACAATAATATCTATCTTATAATTGAAAAGGACAGTTTCTTAGTCACCATGGTCTATATGGATGAAATCAATTTGGTTGCAACAATGATGAATCAAGTCATATATTTTCTCAAGAAAAGTCAAAATAGTTTGAAATTTCTATGATTGGAGAGCTAACGTTCTTCCTTGGACTTCAAATCACTTAGTCACCGAAATGAGTGTTTATTACTCAGTCCAAATACCTGAAATAGATACTTAAAAAGTTTGGAATGGCTGAAAGTGCATCTGTTAGCATTCCAATGACAATCAATTGAAAACTCAGCAATGAAGATGAGTCACCTACAAACATACAGAGGATATATTTGTTATATTATTGGATATCTGATATATCTCTGTACGTTTCTTTATTATATCTATGCTCTCATTTCTTATTGAAAATAATATAGATCATCCTACTATATTTGATTGCATCCAGACCTGATATCATGCAGACAATAGGAATGGTGGCAAGATTTCAATCATCTCCCAAGGAATCACATGTGATGGTTGTCAAAAGAATATTTAGATTTCTTAAAAGAACATCATATTTTGGCTTATGGTATCCAAGGAATAAAGGATTTGAACTAATTTCCTACACAGATGTTGATTGGGGTGGTAGTGTGGATGACAAAAAGTGTACTAGTGGAAATGCATTTTTATTAGGAGAATGTCTAGTCTCGTGGTCAAGCAGAAAATAGTCATCATTTTTATCTATAGCAGAGTTCAAATATATTGTAGTTGTTGGATGTTGCACTCAAATCTTGTGGATGATACAGACATTGGAGGATATTAAAATTGAATGTAATCATTCGATACCTATTTATTGTGACAATACAAGTTCCAACAACATCTCCAAGAATTCAATCATGCATCATTTCTTGAGAGAGCAAGTTAGTGACAAAAAGGTTAGATTGGAGTATGTTAGTTCAAACGAGAATATAGTAGACATTCACTAAACCCCTGCCTAAATAATTACTTGAACATCTAAGGAAAAATATGTGAGTAATATCGCTATAGTAAAATAAATATTCATGATGACAAGGTAGAAACATTGACAGGGGGAGCTATAAAAAATAGAGGATGGAAAAAGGTTCACCGGAAAAAAATAAAATGTTGTTGATGGAGGGAGGAATAAAAAAATGACAAGTACTATCACTCAAAACAAAATAAGGTTGAGAAACATACAATTGTTGATGAACCTCATTCTCATATCAAAGGCCTTGACATTGATGTCAAAGAAAGAGAAAAGAACGATAAAACAATTACTCATTGTAAGAATTTTGTTTTACAATGTGTTGTCAACAATTCCAAAGGGGGGTATTGATGGAAATATCGTTTTGGCATTGATGTCAACATGAAGACAAGAAGTACCATAGTGATGGATGACATGGAACTGTAGTGAAAGATATAGGAATATTGAGTTACAGGAAAGTAGTACCGAAATACAGAGGATCTTTGAGTTACAGGAATGCAATGAACTACCAAAATATAAGGGATCATTGAGTTATAGGAGCGTAGTACAGAAATACAAGGGATATTTGAGTTATAGGAATGTAGTACAAGGGATCTCCTGTTGAGAAACATTTGGAATTATGTATTCACTACGAAGGAAAAATAGTGCTCAAAAAAAATAATTTGTTACAACTTTTTTATAACTGCATGAATGCTACTACAAACATACATAATTCACATGTATTGTTGGCACTAGGAAGTTACCAGAAAAATCATTGATCAAGATTTGGGGAAAGGAAAACATGTGATGGATTTATTCAAGGGTGTTGACTTATAAAGACATTGGAAGTCATTCATTGATTGGTGACAGAACTAGAGTCACATTACTCTTATCATACACCTGGAGATGATCATCGGGAAGGACCACTGCAGATTTTGAAGCGAAAAGAAATTGATGATTATGAAGAAGAAGAAGAAGTTAGATATAGGGAGGATAGTTCCTTACAATATAAGGATCCATGTGTCGGATAGTAGGAGGACCATATCATGGTTGATTTACAAAGGCACACTTCACGAATGTAGAAAGGTCAAATTCATTATATTAATAAAATATATATTCCATGGTGTCATTTTGGAGGTAGTGTATCTGCTTCAATTGCTTGGAGTGACACATAAAAATAACTACAAGGGATGGGTTAATGCAACTCATCCATGATGTAAATGTAAAACTCCACAAGAAAATATTTGAGGTTATGGAGGACGAAGTCTTGTACATTGGTCACGTTGAACCCGAAGAGATATTTGTGGATTACATGGTGCATAAATGTCAAGTTGTTCTAGTGAATGTATATTCTATTGATATAGGACCATGATGAAGATAACTAATACTGGCAAGTCTCCCTCTTGAATACTTTATCGTTCACTATCATTTCAGATTGTAGTCGAAGGGAAATTTGTTGATGCAGCACTGAGAACCCTTGATTCTATCATATCAACATGGTAGTCGATATTTCGTAGCAATTTTTGGTCATCATTATCAACAGGTATAAATTGGATGAATCTTCAAACCCAATAAATTTCTAGCAACCACCAATGGTTATATCCACTCAGGCAGTCAATTGTTGAATAAATTGTCTTTGATGTCAAAGGTTAGTAAGTGATCAAATATATGTCAGAGGTTAGTAAGTGATTAAATATAAATATGACTTTGGAAACACTTTAATAAATAAAAAAATGGAAAATTCAAGTGATCCAAATGGATGTCAGTGGCCTCCCACCTATTCCAACTGGCTCATTTTGGCAGTTTTCTAGTTTGGCAATTTTTTTCTAGTTTTCAGGTCCCTGATTTCCGGGGCCATTTTGAGGCCCTAAACAACATTTTTAGGGCTCGCCACAGTCAAAATATAAATGAAGTCAGAGACTGACACAAATATTTTTATTCATTGCATAGACCTTTCCAACGGGCTATCTTGCACCTAAAATGGAGATCATATGCAAAAGTTACGACCCCGGGAAGTTGATGTACTAACTTACCCAAACGAGGCCCACATGACTTTTGGTGCTTCATCTCCTAGGGTTAGGTTTTTGGATGTCTATATTTTTTGGCATTCCATTTTATTGTAAATAGGCCTTCAGAGCCTCATTGTAATAATATTCTTGTGTATGAATGTAGCCATCACATCTCTTCTCAGAGATAAGCCGACACCATTCTAGCAAGTTTGTTTTCCGTTGCATTTTACAGTTTCATCTTATTTCCTTATTGAATAGAAACCAGTTTTATTGTATATATGTTATTTTGTGTTAAGCATATTTTGATAATAATATGTATTCATTTTGTTATTCTCATAAAATATGGATCAGTGGTATCAAAGTAGTATGCTCCTTGTCGTTCTTAATGCATGTCCCCAACGAGGTCAGGGTACAAAGAATTGGGCCTCGAGCTTGTTTCTCTTGAGGAAAAAATCTCTCGCACACCCAAGAGACCTCTCATGGTGGGAGAAAACAAATATGATGGGATAGGAGATCCCTTCAAAAATTTTCTCGAGGAATCCCTCACACAACAGAGGAAGGAAATGATGGATAGTTTTGTGCAAATCCTTCAGCGACTACCAACAGGCGACGCGTCTTTCTCAAACAAAGGTGTTGCCCCATTCAAGGTACAAATCAACTTCAATATTCCTATATTTGAAGGTTATATAGATGAAAATGTTGTAGGAAAATGGTTGAATCTGCTAGAAGGTTATTTCTTTGTCCATAACTTATTGAATAGATAAAAGATTAATTTTGCGCTCCTCAAAGTCGTTCCCCATGTCAAATATTGTTGGGAAACTTTATATGAACAAAAGGAAATAGAGGAACCCTCATTATTTACAATCATGGTCACCTAGGAGTCCTTCAGGGATTCTATTAAGAAACACTACTACCCTGTTGGAAGTTACGACGACATGTACACAAAATGGACCACACTACAGAAGGAAAGAGACTAAGCAGTGCTTCATTTCACAAATATCTTCCATATATCTTCCATACCTTGCGCACCAAGTTGGGTATCAAATATTCTGAGCAACATATGGTTCTCAAGTATTGCAGTGGTTTGCATAGACACATCCAGGCCGAAATGTAGTTTCTAGACATCTCATCCTTGGGCGCGGCCTACCGATATGCCATCAAAATCAAGCAGAAGATCAAACAAAAGACACGACAATTTGGGCTTGGGAACCCCTCACAACAAAATCCAGGAGAGGGTTCCCCCACTCACAAAACAAAGGACAGAGAAAATATGGATAGCCTCAGGACAACCAATCCAGGACACAAGAAAATAAAGACACCAAAAAGATAAAGAAAGATACCAAGAAGTGGTGTGACTTTCATAAGAGCCCCTGGCATAACATTGTTGATTGTCGCTCAAAGAATTCGTTAGTGGATGAGGTGAACGTTGCTTAATCAGATGCAGGTTCTGACTCTGAGTCAGAACCTGAAAGGGGGAGATGTATCATTGACATATAACCCAGTGCTACCATTGCTACCACCAATATCTAGTCTACTGAACCAGACAAGCCATAGGAAGGCGAGCTCCTTTTTCATTCATAGATGTGGGTGAAGGGTGCCCCGCTGCACTTCATCATTGATAGCAGTAGCCAGAAGAATCTCATCTCAACAAAGGTTTTCAAGTGACTCACATTGTCGATAACACTGCACCCACATCCCTACACCATCGTATGGCTCCACCAAGGGAGAGACATCTGTGTCAACCAAAAATGTCGCATGTCATATGACATCAAGCCCTTCAAAGATGAGGTATTGTGTGATGTTTCCCCTCTCAAATATTGTAATGTTATTTTGGGCCAACCATATTGATGGAAACTTTATGATGTATATGAGTCTAGGCCTCAAAATGTTATTATTACTTTGAACAATAAAGTGCACAAGATATCTGAGGCAGTCCCACCTAGTGCTATTTTCTGGATCTCTGCCAATAAATGCAGGAAGGTCATCTCTCATATGGGGAAGTTTGTCTTCTTCATGATTCTCTCTTAGAATGAAAGAAAGATCACAGCCACATCCAAGGTCTCCACGACCGACCTATCCACATAGCAGAAGCAAGTGGATAAGGTCATGGAAGAATACTTAGATATCTTCTCCTCACCTACCGAGGTACCTCTGCATTGTCAGGTCAAGCACCCCATTGATTTGACCACCGGCGCACCACTACCCAATGGGATAGTATATCGCCACTCTTTGTTAGAGAATGTGGATATCAAGAAACATATCCAATAAATTCTCCACAAGGGGCACATATGTCCCAGCTCATCACCTTACGGGATCCCAATCGTGTTGGTACAGAAGAAAGATAGAACCTGGCAACTCTGCATTGATTACCCGACCTTGAATAAAATCACTATCAGAAACCAGTACTCAGTTCCATGAATCGACGACCTCCTTGATCATCTCACAGGGGCCAAATACTTCAGTAAGATTGATATGAAGTCTTGCTACCACCTTGTCCCAATAGAATAGACAGATGTATGGAAGACTTCCTTCAAGTCAAAGGAAGGTATATTTGAATGGTTGGTCATGCCCTTTGGTTTGAAAAATTCTCCAGCCACTTTCATGAGGATGAGGGATGATATCCTGCAACCATTCATCAATACTTTTGTAGTGGTGTATCTGGATGACATCCTCATTTACAACAAGACGTGGGAAGAACACTTGCAGCATATTCAATAGGTTTTTCACACCCTGTGGCAGCACAAGCTATATTCCAACTTGGAAAAATGATCCTTTGGCATGGAAAGGGTCCATTACTTGGGCTACATAGTTTATCATCATTTCATACATGTGGATCCATCCAATATCCAAGTCATATGTGACTGGCTATCCCCAACCACACTCAATGAGCTTCAGAGCTTCTTGGGCCTTGCCAATTTCTAGTGTAGGTTTGTGTTGGGATTCTCCCATATTGCATGGGTACTCAGCCAAGTAACCAAGGGTGGTGGTAAGGAGAAATTTGTCTGGGGCCGATCCCAACACCAAGAGTTCGATGATTTGAAGTAGTGCTTGTGGTCATCCCTAGAACTTTCACTATCGGACCTGCAACAACCCTTTGATATTGAGGCAGATGCTTTAGACTATGTTGTGGGTGTCATTCTCACTCAACATGGCCACCTCGTGGCCTATCATAGGGAGACACTATCATATGTTGTTCGTAAGTACCCTACTTACGACAAAGAAATGTACTCCATTGTGAAAGGCTGCCACTAGTGGAGACATTATATTCTTGGGAAGGAGACAGTCATCCACGCTGATCATAATCCATTGCAGTTCATGTAGACATAAGAAAAATTGCAGAATGACTTCCATAAGAAGTGGTCCACATACTTGCAACAATTCCACCTCAACATCAAGTATAAAAAATGAAGCACCAACCGCATCATTCATTGCCTCAACATAACATCAGTCACGTAACTCACCACTCTGCTAGACTCTTGCGGCCATGAGACCTCTGGATGGCCCCAACTCTATGAGACAGACCCGAAATTCGCCACCACCTACCAAATGTTGGGCGCAAACGCAGTTGTCATTAATTTCCAAATTTGGATGGGTTGTTGTGTCATTTGGGCCATATCTGCATTCCATCAAGCGAGCGAGTGAATTTTATCTAGGAAACCCACTACAGTTGGGTGGAAGGACACTTTGGCGTTGAAAAGACAGTTTCAATGCTGCAGAAACATTTCTACTGGCTGAAACTTCGACAAGAGATAAACAAGTATATCAGGTCCTACACTGCCTATGTTATTTCCAAACTGACCACTAATAAACAGGGCCTATACACCCCTCTTCCTACTCTTGACAGGCCATGGGAATCCATCTCAATGGACTACATTTCATGCCTCTCGTACACCAAGTGAGGAAATGACTGTGTTTTTGTGGTTGTCGATCGCTTTTCTAAGATGACGATTTTGGCCTCCTGCAAGAAGAGCATCACAAAAGAGGCCACTTCCAATCTCTTCTCTGAATGAGTCTGGGTACATTTTGGAATCCCAAAAACCATTGTCTCATATCGGGACAGTCGATTTCTCACCAAATCCATGGCCTTCCACCACAGATAGATGGCCAAACCAAGGTCATAAATCGAATTATCATGCATATCCTGCACATGTATAATTCCAAGCACCCTCACACATGGGATGAGAGTTTTCCCTATTTTTATCATAGCTACAACCGAGCCCTGCATAGCTCAACCGACCATAACCCCTTTCAGGTGGGGTTGGGATTCCAATCATCGGGTCCCATAGATGTTGCACTACCCCTTGCGGTCACCTAGGCCAACTCATCTCTTGTTCCAACTGAAGTTGACAAAGCCACCCATTTCATAGAGAGGATCCAACACATCCTCCAACAGGTTTAGGATATCCTATAGAAGTCCAATGACAAGTATAAGCAATGCCATGATCAAGATTGGGTGCCACATAAGTTTCAGGTGGGAGACAAAATTTGGTTGCATTTATAGAAAGAGCGACTTACGTGACCCCATTGAAATCTTCACCCACTCCATTATGGGACATACACCATCACACGAGTTGTGGGTGATAATGATTTTGAGCTCAACATTCCTCCTTTCCTTGGCCTACACCAAGTATTCAATGTGGATCTCCTTCGACCTTATTTCCCATCATTATTGGACACCTCGGAGATAGCAGAACAATTCAAACCAACAGAGATCAATGCTGACTACATATAGTAGGAATCCAGTGATAATATTGTGGACAAACAGGTCAAGGACACTTGACAGCAAAGGATCCAACTTTATCGAGTTGTCAAAGCAGGAAAACTCCTGCACCAAGGAAAGTGGCTCACTCGTGGCCAAATTCACTAGGAATTTCTTCATCTAAGGGGGAAATCAATGCAATGGATACCATTTCTTATTAAGGGGGGAGTATTGATCCAGATGGATGTCTGTGGCCTCCCACCTATTCCAACTAGGTCATTTTGGCATTTTTCCAGTTTGGCAGTTTTTCCTAGTTTTTGGGTTCCTGATATCCGGGGCAGTTTTGAGGCCCTATGATCCGGATTTAGAAGCAGAACAAACTTATTAAAAAACTAAATACAATAAACAAATATATATGAAGAATAACAAAAATATCCAGTGAACAATATCTTCTATTAAATAATGAAATAGGCTGAAACTGTAAAACTGCAGAACTGAAAACACTTGCTCAAATGGTGGTAGTTATCTCTGAGAAGAGATGTGGCTGCTACATGCATCTGTATGAGAATAAATGGATTAAAATGAGGCTCTGAAGACCTTTTTGATATTACTCATGAATTCCAAAACCATAGACATCCAAAAACCTAACCCTAGAAGGTGAAACACCAAAAGTCATGTGGGCCCTATGGGTAAGTTGGTGTAATTTGCTATCTCAACTTCCAAGTCTCGTAACTTTTTCATACAACCTATTTTTTAGGCGTGTGATAGCCCATTGGAAAGGTCTTTTGGAGAACTACAAATTACACCATCAAACTTTGACTTGATCTACAGTTTGACTATGGAGAGCCAAAAAAACAATGTTTAGGGCCCCAAAACAGCCCTGGAAGTACAACAAGATGTGTTGACATGAAAACATACAAAATAAGCTAGTTAGATTAGGTGAGATGCCACCTGTATCCACCTGGAGGATGTGTGTGGATTCATATAGCCCTAGAAGTGTAGAACTCACAATTACAAAGCAGTACAGAAGAACGTGTTAAACAAAAACAGACACAAGGAGCCAGTTGGAATAGGTGGGTGGCCACCAATATCCACCTGGGTCAATCCTCCCCCCTTAGGAAGCAATGGTATCCATTTCTTTGAGTTTCCCCATCATGTGAGGAAAATTCTGTTGGATTTGACCTTGAGTGAGCCACTTTCCTTGGTGTAGGAGTTTCCCTGCCTTGAAAACCCGATAAAGTTGGATCCACTAATGGTGAGTGCCCTTGACCTATGTGTACACTATCTAATCAGTGGATGATTATTCCATGCAGTCAGGGTTGATATCTATTGATGTCATTTGTTCTGTGATCTTGGAGGTGTCCAATAATGGGGGGAAATATGGCTAAAGGAGGTCTGTATTGAATATTGTATGCAGACCAAGAAAGGGTGGAGTGTTGAGCTCAAAAGCATTGCTACCCACATCCTTGGTGATAGTGTAAGGCCCATAACGAAGTGGGAGAAGATTTTGATGGGGCCCGTTGAGATGCTCCTTATGAAAATGTAACCAAACTTTGTTGCCAACTTGAGACTAGTGTGGTACCCGTGTTGATCATGGCACTGCTTTTACTTAGCATTGGAGTTCTGCAAAATATTATGGACCTGTTGTAGGATGTGCTAAATCCACTCAATGAATTTGGTGGCTTTGTCGATCGTAGACTAATTAGGAGAATATTTTGTCTTTGCGGTGGCAAGAGGAATTGAAACATCAATGGGTCCCAATGGTTGGAATTCCAGACCCACCTGAAATGGGCTATGGTCGGTGGAAATATGGAGAGCCATGTTGTAACTATGTTGGGCATATGGGAGAATCTTGTCCCATGTATGTGGATGCTTAGAATTGTACATGCACAGGATGTTCATAATCATCCAATTGAAAACCTTTGTTTATCAGTTTGGGGGTGGAAAGAAGTGGATTTTGTGAGATTGGTGTCCAACAAAGACCAGAGACTCGACCAAAAGGTGTTGAGGAACATGTTGTCTCGGTTAGAGATGATGGTTTGTAGTATCCCAAAGTTGACCCACACTCATTCGAAGAAGAGCTTGGTGGTATCTATCACTGTGACTTTCTTCTTACAGGCTGTGAGGATGGCCATCTTCGAAAACTGATCAACAACCATAAACACGCAGTCATATCCTTTCTTGGTGGACGACACACCAGACATGTAGTCTACTGGGATGGATTCCCAAGGCTTCTCGGGAATAGGAAGGGGGTGTATAATCCTTGATTCTTGATGGTGGGCCTAGAAATGGAACAGGGAGTGCAAGATATGATATATTTTCTTACGTCCTATCGAAGTTTTGGCCAATAAAAATGTTTCTGAGGAATGACCAAAGTTTTCTCTACACAAAAATGTCATGCCACCCAACTGTAGTGGGCTTCCCAAATTAGTTTTTCACACTCGCTTGTAGGAACACGGAGATGAACTATATGGCATAAGAGTATGTCCTGAATGTGAAAATTAGTGACAATTGCACTTGTACCCAAGAGATGATATGTGATGGTGAAGTCTGTATCTTGCTAATAAAGTTGGGGCCACTTAGATGCTTCATGTCCACGGGAATGGAGCACAGTTGTGAGTGCATCAACAGTAGGTCGACAGAGGCAGTCAGCGACATGATTGGAGATATTTGTCTTATACTTTATGTTGATATGGAACTGTTGCAGGTAGGTGGACCACTTCTGATGGTGATTGTTCTGCAATTTCCCCTATGTCTGTATGAAATGTAGAGGCTTGTGATCAATGTGTATGATCGTCTCTTTCCCCAGAATGTAATGTTTCCATTGGTGAAATTTTTTTACAATGCATTTCATTGTCATAGGTGGGTTGTTTCTTGATAGTATCGGAGAGTGTCTCACTATGGTATGCCACTGAATGCCCATGCTGAGTGAGAACTGTGCCCACAACATAGTCAACTACATCAGTCTCAATCTTGAATGGTTGTTGCAAATTGGGCAAGGAGATTATTGGAGCTGAGCACAAGAGATACTTCAGATCATCGAATGCTCATTATTTCTCCTTCCCCCACATGAACTTGGCCCTACCACCTCCCTTGGTCACTTGGCTGAGGTTCCATGCAATATGGGATAATCCCAACATGAACTGTCGGTAAAATTTGGCTAGTCCCAAAAATATTCGAAGCTCAGTCAGTTTGCTTGAGGCTGACCAGTCACAGATGACTTGGATCTTAGCTGGATCAACATGTACCCCATGCTCATAAACAATTTAGCCCAAGTATTGGACCCTGGTCATGCCAAAAGAGCATTTTTCCAAGTTGGCATAAAGCTTGTGTTGTTGCAGAGTGCTCAAAACCTGTTCAACATGTTGCATGTGCTCCTCCCATGTTCTGTTGAAGATGAGGATGTCATCCAAATATACTACCACAAAGGATTTGGTGAAGGGTCTCAATACATCATCCATCAACCTCATGAAAGTGGTTGGTGCATTTGTTAATCCAAAGGGCGTGACTAGTCATTCGTAGAGACCTTCTTTACACTTGAAGGTTGTCTTCCATACATCAGTCAGTTCGATGGGAACCTGGTGGTAGCAAGACTTTAGGTCAATATTGCTGAAGAATGTTTCCTCCTTGAGTTGGTCAAGAAGGTCATCAATCCTGGAAATGGGGTAGTGATTCCTTACTGTGATTTTGTTTAAGGATATGTAATCAATGCAGAGTTTCCAAGTCTCGTTCTTATTATGCATGAGTGCAATCGGACTTCTGCAAGGAGAGGATCTGGACCTAATGTACCCCTTTTGAATAAGCTTTTGTATCCCACACCTGATTTCGTCATTCTCCATCAGCGAGTGTTTATATACTATTCCATTAGGTAGAGGCGTGTTGGGGGTCAGATCAATTGGATGCTTGACTTGGTAGTGTGTTGGTATCCCTGTAGGTGAGGTGAAGATGTCTCTGTATTCTTCCATGATCATGTCCACTTGCTTCTACTACAAAGAGAGGCATTGTGTAGAATCCATGTATGCAGCAAAGACCTTCTGCTTACTGTGAGCACGGATCACAAAGAAGACGAACTTCTTGGTATGTGAAATGACCTTACTACATTGCTTAGCAGAGATTAAAGAAAAATTAGTAGGTGGCGCTACCTCTGGGATCCTGTACAATTTTCTACCCAAAGTAATAATAAAACTGCAGGGTCTAGACTCATACACACCATGACGCTTCCACAAATATGGTTGTCCTAAAAGAACATCATAAACTTCAAGGGGAGCAATATCACACAGTACCTCATCTTTGAAAGGCTTGATGTCGTAGGGTAGATGGCACTCTTGGATCACACGGAGATCTCTTCCTTGATGAATCCAACCGATGGTGTACGATTGTGGGTGAGGTGTTGTTCGTAGGTCCAGCTGCTTGACGACTTCTACTGAAATCAGGTTCATCTAACTACCATTGTCGATAATGAAATGAATCGGAGCCCCCTTGACCCACATCTACGAGTGAAATATTCATTCCACTTCCTCTGGATCTTTTGGTTCACTTGGATGGACTTTGGTGGTAGCGACAGTGGCACTAGGTTAAACATCGATAATCTACTTCGCTCCTTCAGGATTTGACTCAAAATCAGAATCAGCCTCTGACTCAGAATCCTTCAGCTCGACCACGAGGGACTTCTTGGAGTGGCATTCTTCGGTGTTGTGCCAAGGACTTTTATGGTACTCACACCATTTTCCTGTGTCCTTCTTTGTCTTCTCATTTCCCTTCTTGTGTTGCAACTTGGACTAGTCATCCCGAGGGCGAACATCTCGAATTGGTCCATTGTTGTGTGGGTTGGGGATTCCTTTTCCCTTCTTCGGCTATGAAAGGTTTGCAGATCCAAACTCTCATCGTTTCTACTTAAATTTCTGCTCGATCATGACAGCGTATCTATAAGTCGTTCCCAATGAGGTGATTTCCATGAAATCCATTTTGGTTTGAATGTATCTATGAAAAAAACTGCGGTATTTGAGAACTAGATGATGGTCAGAGTCTTTGATACCCAATTTGGTGTGTAGGGTATGGAAAATATTGGTGAAATATAGTATTGTCTGGTCCCTTTCTTGACGTAGGGTGGTCCATCTGGTGTATTGGTTCTCATAGCTTCCAACAAGGTAGTATTTTCCTTTAATGGAATCCTGTAAGGAATCCCATGTATGGGCCACCACAAACATTGTAGATTCTTCCATGACCCTTTTCTCAAAGTAAGTATCCCACCAGTATTTAACATGGGGAACGACCTTGAGGAGTGAAAAAAAGATATTTTCCCTATTAGAAAAATTGTGGACCGAAAATTATCCTTCGAGCATATTCAACCATTTATCTACACAATCTGCATCTATCAGTCCTTCAAATAATGGAATATCAAAATTTACCTATACCTTGAAGGGGGTTTCATGGCCTCTTGATGAATATGCTTCTCCTGTGGGTATTCGTCGAAGGATATGTGCGAATTTGTCCATCATTTCATTCCTTTGTCACACAAGAGCTTCCTCGAGCAAACTTTTAATAGGATCTTCTGCTCCATCATATTTATTTTCGTCCCCCATGGGTTGATTCCAGGCTCGACGCGATCGATATTGTAATGGATCGATTGGTTCGAGTCCCAACTTCTTGTACCCAGATCTTATCGAGGACATGCACGAAAAAAAAAATGAAGAGAAGACTTCTTTGATGCCACTGATCCAAATTTAGGAGTGGAACGAATTGATTATCAGAATAAATACAATAAAAAAAGAGATATGAAGAATAACACAAATATCCAGTGAACAATATCTTCTATTAAATAATGAAATAGGTTGAAACCGGAAAACTACAAAACTGAAAACACTTGCTCGAAGAGAAGAGATGTGGTTGCTATGCGCATATGTTTGAGTAGAAATGGATTACAATGAGGCTCTAGAGGCCTTTTTGATATTACTCTTGAATGCCAAAACCCTAGACATCCAAAAACCTAACCCTAGAAGGTGAAACGCCAAAATTCATGTGGGCCCTATGGGTAAGTTGATGTAATTTGGTATCTCAACTTAAAAGGGTCGTAACTTTTGCATACGACCTTCGTTTTAGGAGGGTGATAGCCCGTTGGAAAGGTCTTTTAGAGAACTACACATTTTTCCATCAAAATCTAACTATGTCTACAGTTTGACTATGGAGGGCCAAAAAAACAACGTTTAGGGCCCCAAAATGGCCCTAGAAGTACAACAAGATGTGCTGACATGAAAACATACAAAATAATTTATTTGGATTAGGAGAGAGTCCACCTGTATTCACCTTGAGGATGTGTGGGGATTCAAATAGACCCAGAAGTTACAGAAGAACGTGTTGAACAAAAATGGACACGAGGACCCAATTGGAGTAGGTGGGTGGACACCAATATCCACCTGGATCAATCCTCCCCCCTTAGGAAGCATTGGTATCCATTGCGTTGATTTCTCCCATCAGGTGAGGAAACTTATGTTGGATTTGGCCCCCGGTGGGCCACTTTCCTTGGTGTAGGAGTTTCCCTACCTTGATAACCCAATAAAGTTGGATCCGCTGATGGCGAGTGCCCTTGACCTGTGTGTCCACTATCTAATCAGTGGATACTTTTTCCATGCAATCAGGGTTGAGATCTATTGGTGTCAGTTGTTATTTGATCTCAAAGGTGTCCAATAATGGGGGAAAATATGGTCGAAGGAGATCTACATTGAATATTGGATGCATACCAAGGAAGGGTGGAGTGTTGAGCTCAAAATAATTGCTACGCACAACCTTGGTGATAGTGTAAGGCCCATAACAAAGTGGGAGAATCTTCCAATGGGGCTCGGTGAGACGCTCCTTCTATAAATGTAACCAGACTTTGTTGCCAACCTAAAACTAGTGTGGTACCATGTGTTGATCATGGCATTGCTTGTACTTAGCATTGGATTTCTGCAAAATCTCTTGGACCTGTTGGCAGATGTACTAAATCCTCTCAATGAATCTGGTGTCTTTGTCGATCGCAGACTTATCAGGGGAAGAGTATGTATGTGTTGTGGCAAGAGGAAGTGCAACATAAATGGGTCCCAAGGGTTGGAATCCCAGACCCACCTAAAATGGGCTATGGCCGGTGGAACTATGGAGCGACATGTTGTAATTGTGTTGGACATATGGGAGACACTCATCCCATGTACGTGGATGCTTAGAATTGTACATGCATAGGATGTGCACAATCATCTGATTGATGACCTATGTTTGGCCATCGGTTTGGGGGTGGAAAGCAGTGGATTTTGTGAGCTTTGTGTCCAACAAAGACTAGAGACTCACCCAAAAGGTCCTAAAGAAATTTTTGTCTCGGTCAGATATGATGGTTTGTGGTATCCCAAAGTGGACCCACACTCATTCGAAGAAGATATTGGCAGTATATATCATTGTAAAATTCTTATTACAGATTGTGAGGATGGCCATCTTCGAAAATCAATCAACGACCACAAACACCCAATCATTTCCTTGCTTGGTGGATGGAAAACCAGAATTGTAGTCCATTCAGATGGATTCCCAAGGCTTCTCAAGAATAGGAAGAGGGGTGTATAATCCTTGATTCTTGAAGGTGGGCTTGGAAATGACACAGGAAGTGCAAGATATGATATATTTGTTGACATTATGTCAAAGTTTTGGCCAATAAAAATGTTTATGAAGAATGACCACATTTTTCTCTACGCCAAAATGTGCTTCCATGCTACTATAGTGGACTTCCAAAATTATATTTTCACGCTCGCTTATAGGAACACAGAGATGGCCTCGGTGGCATAAGAGTTTGTCCTGAATGTGAAAATCAGTGACAGTTGTGCATGTACCCAAGAGATGATATGTGGTGGCCAAGTCTGGATCTTGTTGATAAATTTGGGGCCACTCAGGTGCTTCATGTCCACGGGAATGGAGCACAATGGCAGTCAGAGACATGATTGGAGATACATGTCTTATACTTTATGTTGAGATGTAATTGTTGCAGGTAGGTGGACCACTTATGATGGCAGTTTTTCTACAATTTCCCCTATGTCCTTATGAACTGGAGAGGCTTGTGATCAGTGTGTATGATCGTGTCTTTCCAGAGAATGTAATGTTTCCATTGGCGATAGGATTGTATAATGGAATACATTTCCTTGTCATAGGTGGGGTATTTCTGGACAGTATTGGAGAGTGTCTCACTATGGTATGCCATCAAATGCATGTGTTGAGTGAGAACTACACCCACGGCATAGTCAAATGCATCAATCTCAATCTCAAATGGTCATTGTAGATCGAGAAAGGAGAGTATTGGAGATGAGCATAAGAAATGCTTCAGATCATCGAATGCTCATTGTTTCTCCTTCCCCCACATGAACTTGGCCCTACCACCTCCCTTAGTCACCTGGCTAAGGGCCCATGCAATATGGGATAATCCCAACATGAACCGTCAGTAGAAGTTGGCTAGTCCCAAAAATCTTCGAAGCTCGGTCAGTGTGGTCAGGGCTAGCTAGTCACGGATGAATTGGATCTTAGCTGGATCAACATGTACCCCATGCTCATCAACAATGTAGCCCAATTATTGGACCATGTTCATGCCAAAAGAGCATTTTTTCAAGTTGGCATAAATCTTGTGCTACTGCAAAGTGCTCAAAACCTATTGAATATGTCGCATGTGCTCCTCCCACGTTCTTCTGAAGATGAGGATGTCATCTAAATATACTACCACAAAGGATTTTGTGAAGGGTCTCAATACATAATCCATCAAACTCATGAAAGTGGTTGGTGCATTTGTTAATCCAAAGTGCATGACTAACCATTCGTAGAGACATTGTTTATACTTGAAGGTTGTCTTTCATACATTAGTTGGTTCGATGGGAACCTGGTGGTAGCCAGACTTTAGGTCAATCTTGATGAATAAATTTCCCCCCTTGAGTTGGTCAAGAAGGTCATCAATCCTGGAAATGGGGTAGCGGTTCCTGACTGTGATTTTCTTTAAGGCTTTGTAATCAATGCAAGGTCTCCAAGTCTCGTCCTTCTTCTACACCAATACAATCGAGCTTCTGCAAGGGGAGAAGTCGGGCCTTATGTGCCCCTTTTGAAGAAGCTCTTGGATATGATGCCTGATTTTGTCATTCTCCATCATCGAGCAATGATAGAATGTTCCATTAGGTAGAGGCGCATCGGGGTTCAAATCAATTGGATGCTTGACTTGGCAGTGTTTCGGTACGCATGTAGGTGAGGTGAATATGTCGTTGTATTCTTCCAAGATCTTGTCCACTTGCTTCTACTACAAAGAGAGGCATTGTGTAGAAGCCACGAATGTGGCGGCAACCTTTTTCTTACTGTGAGCATGGATCACAAAGAAGATGAACTTCTTGGTCTGTGAAATGACCTTACTGCATTGCTCATCAAAGATTAAATAAATAGAAATAGGCAATGCTACCTATAGGATCCTATACAATTGTCTACCCAAAGTAATAATAACACTGCAAGGTCTAGACTCATACATAACATTATGCTTCCATAAATATGGTTGTCCTAAAATAACATCACAAAATTCAAGGGGAGAAATATCACACAATACCTCATATTTGAAAGGCTTGATGTTGTAGGGTAGAAGACATTGTTGGCTGACATGGAGATCTCTTCCTTGGTGACACCAGTCGATGGTGTAGGGATGCGGGTGTGGTTTCATTGGTAGGTCTAGTCGCTTCACGAATTCTACTAAAATCAGGTTCTTCTGACTATTATTGTTGACAATGAAATGAATCAAAGCCCCCTTGACCCACATCTATGAGTGAAAGAGGTGTTCCACTTCCTTTGGTTCTTCTGGTTTGCTTTGCTGGACTTTAGTGGTAGCAACAGTGGCACTGGGTTCAACATCGATAATCCACTTCCCTCCTTCAAGATTTGACTCGGAATAAAAATCAGCCTTTGAATCATAAGCCTTCAGCTCGGCCACGAGGAACTGCTTTGAGCGACATTATTTGATGTTGTGCCAAGGTATTTTATGGTACTCACACCATTTTCCCGTGTCCTTCTTTGTCCTCTCATTTACCTTCCTCTGTTATGGCTTGGACTAGTTGTCCTGACGGCAACCATCTTGAATTGGTCCCTTGTTGTTTGGTTTGGGGTTGCCTTTTCCCTGCTTCGACTGTGAGGGGTTTGCAGATCCAAACTCTCATTGTTTCTACTTAATTTTATGCTCGATCTTGACAGTGTATCTAGAAGTCATGCTCAATGAGGTGATGTCTAGGAAATCCATTTATGTTTGAATGTATCTATCCAAATAGTCATGGTATTTGAGCACCAGATGACACTTAGAATATTTGATACCCAATTTGGTGCATAGGGTATGGAAAATTTGGTGAAATAAGGTACTCGCTGGTCCCTTTCTTGACATAGGGTGGTCCATCTGGTGTACTGGTCCTCGTAGCTTCCAACAAGGTAGTATTGTTTTTTAATGGCATCCTGGAAGGAATCTAATGTAGGGGCCACCACAAACATTTTATATTACTCCATGGACCTTTGCTCAGAGTAAGTATCCCACCAGTCTTTAACATGGGGAATGACCCTGAGGAATGAAAAAGTGATCTTCTCCCTATCGGAAAAATTGTGGACCAAAAAATATCATTCGATCAGATTCAACCATTTATCTACAACATCTACATCTATTAGTCCTTCAAATAATGGAATATCAAAATTTACCTGTACCTTGAAGGGGTTTGCACGGCCACTTGATGAAGATGCTTCTCCTGTGGGTAGTCGTCAAAGGATCTACACTAAGTTGTCCATTATTTCGTTCCTTTGTCGCATGAGGGATTCCTTGAGAAACATTTTAATAAGATGATCTCCTTCTCCATCATATTTATTTTTGTATCCCATGGGTTGTTGTCATGCTTGTCATGACCAATCTTGTAATGGATCGATTGGTTCGAGTCCCAACTTCTTCTACCCAGATCTTTTCAGGGAAATGCACGAAGAAAAATAAATGAAGAGAAGACCTCTCTGATACCACTAATCTAGATTTAGGAGCGGAACGAACTAATTAATAGACGTAATACAATAAACACATAGATATGAAGAATAACAAAAATATCCACTAAACAATATCTTCTATTAAATAATGAAATAGAATGAAACTGTAAAACTCCAGAAGTAAAAACACTTGCTTGAATGGTGGTAGCTATCTCTGAGAAGATATGTGGCTGCTATGTGCATCCGTCTGAGAAGAAATGGATTACAATGAGGCTCCATAGGCCTTTTTTATATTACTCATGAATTCCAAAACCCTAGACATCCATAAACCTAACCCTAGAAGGTGAAATGCCAAAATTCATGTGGGCCCTATGGGTAAGTTGGTGTAATTTGGTATCTCAACTTCCAAGGGTCGTAACTTTTGGATATGACCTCCATTTTAGGCATGTGATAGCACGTTGGAAAGGTGTTTCAGAGAGATACACATTGTACCCTCAGTCTCTTACTCAGTCAACAGTTTGATTGTGGCGAGTCAAAAAAACATTGTTTAGGGCCCCAGAACGGCCTTGGAAGTACAACAAGATGTGTTGACATGAAAAAATACAAAATAAGCTAGTTGTATTAGGTGAGAGGCCACCTATATCCACCTGGAGGATGTCAAGGGATTTAGATAACCCTAGAAGTGTAGAACTCACAATTACAAAGCAGTACAGAAGAACATTTTGAACAAAAATGGACACAAGGAGCCAATTGGAATAGGTGGGTGTCCACCAATATCCACATGGATAAATCCTCCCCCCTTAGGAAGCAATGGTCTCCATTTTGTTGAGTTCCCCCATCAGGTCTGGAAAATTATGCTAGATTTGGCCCGAGTGATCCACTTGCCTTGGTGTAGGAGTTTTCCTGCCTTCAACCCAATACAGTTGGATCCATTGCTGGCAAGTTCCCTTGACCTGTGTGTCCAGTATCTAATCAGTGGATGCTTGTTCCATGCAGTCAGGGTTGAGATCTGTTGGTGTCATTTGTTCTGTGATCTCAAAGGTGTCCAATAATGGGGGAAAATATGGTTGAAGGAGGTCCACATTGAATACTAGATGCATACCAAGGAAGGGTGGAGTGTTGATCTCAAAAGCATTGCTACCCACAACCTTGGTGATAGTGTAATCCCATAATGAAGTGGGTGAATATTTCGATGGGGCACGATGAGATGCTCCTTCTGCAAATGTAACCATACCTTGTCACCAACCTGAAACTAGTGTGGTACCCTGTGTTGCTCATGGTGTTTCTTATACTTAGCATTGGATTTCTCCAAAATATCTTGGACCTGTTGGAGGATGTGATGAATCCTCTCAATGAATCTGGTGTCTTTTTCAATCGCAGACTGGTCAGGGGAAGATTTTGTCTGTGCGGTGGCAAGAGGAAGTGAAACATCAATGGGTCCCAAGCGTTGGAATCCGAGACCCACTTGAAATAGGCTATGTATGGTGGAGCTATGGAGAGCCATGTTGTAACTGTGTTTGAAATATGGGAGACTCTCTTCCCATGTACGTGGATTCTTAGAATTGCACATGTGCAAGATGTGCACAATCATGTGATTGATGACCTCTATTTGGCCATCGGTTTGGGGGTGGAAAGCAGTTGATTTTGTGATCTTGGTGACTAATAGAGACTAGAGACTCGACCAAAAGGTGTTGAGGAACCTGTTTTATTGATCGGAGATGATGGTCTATGGTATCCCAAAGTGGAACCACACTCGTTCAAAGAAGAGATTTGCAGTATCTATCATTGTGACATTCTTCTTACAGGATGTGAGGATGGCCATCTTCGAAAACTTATCAATGACCACAAACACACAGTCATTTCCTTTCTTGGTGGATGGAAAACCTAACATTTAGTCCATTGAGATGGATTCCCAAGGATTCTCAGGTATAGGAAGATGGGTGTATAAGCCTTGCTTCTTGATGGAGGGCTTGGAAATGGCACAGGCAGTGAAAGATCTCATATATTTTCTAACGTCCTATCGAATTTTTGGTCAATAAAAATGTTTCTGAAGAACAGACACAGCTTTCTCTACGCGAAAATGTCCTTCCACCCAACTGTAGTGGGCTTCCCAAATCAACTTTGCATGTTCACTTGTAGGAATAGAGATATGGCCCAGGTGGCATACGATTTTGTCCTAAATGTGAAAAATCAGTGACAATTGTGCCTATATCAAAGAGCTTATATGTGGTGGAGAAGTATGGATCTTGCTGATAAAGTTGGGGCCACTCATATGCTTTATGTCCACAGGAATGGAACACAGTGGTGAGTGCAGCCACAGGAGGTCGACTGAGGTAGTCAGCAACACAATTGGAGATACATGTCTTATACTTTATGTTGAGATGGAACTGCTACAGATAGGTAGACCACTTATGATGGTAGTCATTCTGCAATCTCCCCTAGAAGTGTGAAATCTATATTTGAGTTGGCATTGCAAACTAGTTAAGGAGGAGCGTGTAGCTTGGATAGGTTGCAGGAAGTCACATTCGGACTTATCAACATCCGCAGTATCCTTGGGACCATCAGGTACTCCATGAGATTTTTTGTCTTGTTTGGAGTTCAGGAAAGGAGTATGGACACTTATTTTTTCTTGGCACTGTGAATTGTCTTAGGCATTGCAATCTCACTAACAGAGGCGTTGCAAACTCATTTCCTGTAGCAAATGCGTCTAAATCTTTGATCATAAATACAAAATAGTGATGTGGGTTTTTCTGAAATTTTTTTTGGATGATAATGATAATTTCATTGACTTGTTGTCCAAATTTCAGCCTGACCCAGTTTGCAATTCGAGAGATATAATTAAAACTCCATTGCGCTACAAACTAGCGCTGGAAACTCTCTGTTTTGCATAGTTGTTGGATATTCACCTTGTTTAGAGGTTTCCACCTATCAAGGAAGATTTGAATGGTCTCCTAGGAGTTTTTTGTACATGAGGGACATGTGTTCCATCTCCAGATCAATCAAGATGACCTATTTCAAAAGGAAATTATCATCATAGACAAAATCCCAAAAAAGTAGGAATCTGTTAGGCTTTTGTTGGAATCTTTTGTAACAAGACTCTTAAATGGAGGAGGATCCTATGTAATTCCTTGGTTTCGACCTCCTTAGGTTAGATAGAGATTATTCACTATAAATTAAAGGTTCTTTTATGAGAAAAGGGTTGGATTAATGAGCCAAGAGAGGAGCAGTTTTAGTTGCTCATTTGTAAGCATGAGGGCCTGCTTGTAATGACATTTTATGCCATTAAAGATTCATGAGAGTTGTTATCAGATTGTCTTCTGTCTTTTTCCATTTATTTTTTATCTTCTTGTTTGAAATATTGCAGGTTTTGAGGATCATAGCTTCCATTGATGGATGGATTCATGAACAACAGAGGATCTGTTGTAGCTTGCTCATTTAATCATTGTTTATTGTCAAAACAATCTCTATCTATTTTCAGAAAGGATCTTTGCACAATCGATGTTCTTCCTTTTTTCATATTCACCATGCTTCTACTCATCATTATATATCCATTTTGTCTGATATACAGTTTGGTTTCCTTTGATCTATAGGATGTTGTGACTCCTTGCCCAATGGAATGCCTCTACAGAAAATTTTTTGCCCTCCCCCTTTTTTCTGAGTCTTGGTGATCCACCTACTCAACCAATTTAATCCATTTATATTATGATGGGTATTGGGCTTGCACTTAAAGCAACCTAAGTGTGACTCTCATTGCTAACACAGTATATTGTGATTTCTATGGGTAACCTACTCACACTACCAAGTAGTGTCACACTCTAGATTCTCTTGCTGAAAAATTGGATCGTTCTGCATTTAGGGTTGACAAAGCTCCTCAATGGTTTGGAGGAGGTCAAAAATGTGGGGGAGGATTAAAAGGTGGATGGGATAACGAGAGAGGACCAATTTCTTGTTACAACTGTGATGAACAAGAACACCTCACGAGAGATTGTCCACTTTTGAGAAGACCTTGGTGCATACATTGTAGAAACAACAACCATGCCACTGAGGATTTCCCTAAATTGATCCAGAAATGGGAATATTTCACAAGGAAACAAGGTTCTAATTTGATAGATTTTGAGCCCCAACCTATCACTAAAGAAAAATATCCTAATATTAGTATTATTACTAGAGGAACAAGGATTGGTTCCCATGTTGACAACTCTAATAAAAGTAAGATTCAGAAGGTGATATTGTTGGATGCTAAGTATGATCACATAAGGCAGAAGGAGTTCTTCCAGAGTGTAGTATAAATGTTTCAATAGATGTGTAAAAATGCAATGTTAATAGTTGCAAAACTAAGTGTTGAGATTCAACCAAGAGTCTTGGAAAATATGTTTGCAATGAAGGACCTTCCAGGGAAATGACTAAATACTATTGATTTATGGTTCCAACTTTTTTCTGATATTTTGGATGAAAAACAACTCAATAACAAGTTGCAGAACACGTTTAAGGGGACTTTAGAGACTGAAGGGGGCCTAGAGGAGTTTATTATTTCTAATCTTCTGGAGATAAATACAAGCAGGATAAAGAGGAGGATGTGAAGATCTAGAAGATAATTTAGACTAAACGCCCATATTGACGTATATAAGATCAATGATGTTATGTTAGTTCTAGGCTCAAACATCAACATACTATCAAAGAATACTTGGGAGGCAATCGGTAATCCCAAGTTCATCTATTCATCTATTTAGTTTTGGATGGCCAATAAGTATCGTATCTACCCTATTGGGAGGTTGAAAAATGTTGAAGTGAATTTATATGGAGTTAAAGAAATGGCAGATTTAGAGGTTATAGAAATAATGGGGGACAAAGACCCATACCCATATCTATTGGGTATTGACTGGGCATATGAGAATTACATTGTTATAGATCTCAAGAAGGAAATCATGACTTTTGAAGAGAATGGTATGAAAGTAACCCAACCTATAGACCCATACCAAGGCCCTCAATATACTGATCCAGCTGAGGAAAATATGGAACAAGATGTCCTATACCAACTCTACACTCTAACTACAGGAAAACAGGAAAACTACATTAACCCTACAGCAGATGTATCAATGATTTAGTGGAGCATTCAATATGCAAGTGAATATTCAGAGGTGGATTTTGATAATTGGAAACAAGGAAGGTACAAAAACTTTTCAAGACGTTTTGGAATTATCATAGAAACTAGTTGGATTGGGAAAAAGATTAGAAAACAACATGTTTATGATGGCACTTCAGATTTACGTATCTTTCTAGTTGATATGGAAGACAAATTTGAGGCAAAGCAAAGAATACATGTACTTGATAATGCATTAAAATCATCTCTAGCTAGGTGGTGGGACACTCATAAGGGAGGTTTGACAACTTAGGATGAGGTCAAACTTTCTATGCAATACCTCTTTATCTTTCCTTTACAGGTCAACAAGTCGAGTAAGGATCAGAAGTTGAAGCATCAAATGCTAACTCTAAAATTGTACGATGGATTTTCTGATTCAAAGGAGCATGTTGTACATTGAATTAAGGTATGGGAAGCTATGCAACTACCTTATAAATTTTGGGTGCATCATTTTATTCATTATTTGAAATGAATTCCAAAATCTTGGTGTGTGCATGAAGAGACTAGAAGACAAATCGCCTGTTGGGAAGTACTTCAAAGCTAGTTCTGCCATAATTTCTCATTTTCGGGTAAGTCACTTGAAATTGCCCTCATATTGCAACAAATTAAAAATATGTTATTTACTGATGAAGTTAAGCCCTTGCATTCACCTATAGTCTTCCTTGAACATGAACACCTACTTCATCATATAATTTATCCATCCTCTACACGAATACCCATGGAATGTAGTAAGGTTTATACATGCCCAGAAGATCCCAAATGTCTAGAGGACCTTAGGAATTTGAAATTTAAAGAATATGAAAGCACTAGGGTTGTTAAAGAAACTATTTTGGATGATGTTATTAGCTCCTCTATTGTTGGACTTGTGGGTTGACCTGGGTTCTACCTTAGTTCTCCAACAAAACCCTTATCACCATTGACCCTTCTGGTAAACCAGAAGGCTACACCATGCACAGAGTGCACAGCATAGTCTCACCTAAGATGGTTTATGGGGGACTTCAGGACACATATGTTTTTATTCATGGAATGGATTGGGGGATGTTCTTTCTTACTTCCCTTTATTTCTACTTAATCATGCATTTTGTTTTGTTATCCATCATATCCATTCATTCATTCATTCATCTGTATATATAATCTAGTGCATGTTGTAAGTAAATCATCCATTCATATAACTAACCATTAAATGATAAATGTATAAATAACACATAAAAACACAGTACACACGGGGTTTTACCATGGTTCACCCCCCTTGGGGCTATGTCCACAAAGATCTTCTACCTACTTATTCTTATATATCAAAAAGCATTGTGCACATTACATCAAAGTAGTGAGTAGTGAGGCGGACCAGGATTGCACCAAGCTCCACATCTTGCGACCTAACCCTCATCTACTTAACCTCATTTGATCTCTATAGCTCTCAAAACAAACTTCCCATCCAAAAAACTCCAAAAATGTTCTCCATAACAAACTTGTCGCACTAACTCTCTAACAATGCGACCATAGATAACTCTTTAATCATGATAATTATCCTCTAATATACCTCATACCCCTTATTTTTATTACAAAAAATGGGTTAGAAACCCTTACAATCCATCCCAAAACCCTAACCCTAATTAGGCTAGGTTTTTCCACTTTTGCGTCAGATTTCTGCAAATCCTGCCACATGCGCTGCTTTTCCTCAAAATGTGGCACATTGTTCCACCTCGTTTGTTGCATTTTCCTCCAAAATTGCATGCTCCAAAAGGTTCCCAACACTAACATGTGGCTCGTCCCAAGCCACGTTATCCTTAGTGCACCTTCTGCAATGCTAGTTGCAACTCATGGAACACCTTTTCCAATTGGGTGACTTTCTCTTTAACTTGTGTGCTATGCTCTGCCATATTTTCCACACTTTGCGATGTAATGTGTTATGTCAGCACTTCCATACATTCTTCATGTGTTTTCTCTATAGTCCCCTTCTTTGCTTGCAATTTTTATATCATCATCTATGCTTCCTGTTGTAATGGCTCCAGCTGATCATGTCTTGTTTTCTTGTCAGTCTGTGTAGCCTTCAACTCTACCTACAGGTTCTTCATATACTGAGCACTCCTCATCCTCTCCAAGATGGAAATTACCTTATTTTACTACTTTAAGTCCTGAATGTCTACAGTTAT
Organism: Picea engelmannii; assembly: GCA_009831015.1. Classification (NCBI taxonomy): domain Eukaryota; kingdom Viridiplantae; phylum Streptophyta; class Pinopsida; order Pinales; family Pinaceae; genus Picea; species Picea engelmannii. The sequence goes on from ML777518.1 coordinate 769,711, forward strand.
CTTCTCTTTCTTCTAGTCCAGTTGTTGTATTTTCTCGTCTTTTTCCAGGTTGTTCCACATTTGAGCGGTCATGTCATATAATTCTTCCACTTCCTTAGCCTCCTGCGAAATACAGTCGATGTGCATAGTAGCCTCTTTTTCTCTTTGATCTCTGACATCTAGGGGTGTAGTATGAGTCAATTTTTCCATTAGCTCTATGATCTCCTGTTTGTATTTCTCCGTGGTCTGTGTAATCCTCTGAAACTTTCATTCCGGTGTGACTTCCAGCTCTTGCACACATACTAGCATGATCCATTTTCTAATTTGTATGCACGTCTCTTCTTCTCCTTTTCCATGGTCAAATGATCACAAGTAATTTGTAACATTTATGAGGCATCCTTTCTAATTTCCAAGTTAGTAGCATATGCGTAGGCTCTGGATTGGACTTCTTGCATCACGCTTGCTTGTAATCCATATAGTGCCTTTGTAGGTATATGCGTCACAACCATCTCAAGTTGGTCTATGTCCCTAACTGAATTATGTGTTGTCTCCTCATCAACTCTCACCATCTATTGTGTGACCCTGAAGTTGTTGTTTCCCTTCACCATTGTCTGAACTATTTCTTTTTGTTCCTTCTGCGCAGGTGCTTATTGTGTCTTCTCTGTCTGTTGTGATGTAAATTGTTGTTTTGTAGGAATGTGAAACCTTTGTAGATTATCATGGACCTCCATAATCTTAGCCATGATCTACTCCCTTTGCATATTTTTTGTGCATAATACATCTTCTCCTTCATCTTGGAATTTGTCTGCCACTAACTCGACATCGTCCTCTGTAATTGTGATTACTGGAGGCTTCTTACGATATTTCATTTTCTTTCATGTTTTCTCCTCATGTGTTCTAGTTCTCTTCTTCTGTGAGGTTTTAAACTCAGTCTTATTCTTCTATGCATCCTCCTCCTTGGGCCGAGAGGTTTCTCCATTCTTGTCATCGCCCTTTACTTCTTCCCTTGAGATTATTTCTTTCTTCCTGGGATTTTTCGTTTCTACGTTGCTTCCTGAAGCTTGACCGCGCTCTGAAACCTTCCTTGTATTATTCGTTGGACTGCTTGTTTTCTTAGATGTTCATGCCTTTGATGGCTCCTTCGGTTTGGCTCCTTTCTTTGTTACTGGCACCTTCCACTACGCAAGCCAGTATTTCACAATCCAGTCTACCTATTCCCTTAATGCACAGTATCTCATTTCTAGCCACTTTTTCTTTGGGTCCCTTATGGCATGGATCCATAGATGATGTCTTAATTATTTGAAATTGGAAATCCCTTCGTTCTCTTGGACCACGTCAATAGGAATCCTCCACACATTTGTTTTTTTGTGTTGCATGTCTTCCAGAAACATGGAAAATGTTGAGTTGTTTTCTTATTGATTCTTATTGTCCTTATCTTTCCATAAGGTTTCATATCTCATTGCATATCACTTCCCCTGATTGTCTACAAAAGATGATAACTTTGGTTCCTGCCAACCTTCCAAAGTTATGAGTATGAGGAGCCAGGAATAATGGAACTCAGTTCCATTATCCTGCACATCCCTACAATCAATCAAAAATTGATTTAACAAGTATGGCACCCAGCTAAACACCACTCATTTTCCACGCTGCATGGCTATTGCTATGACTTTGGTTGGGGCATCTTCCTTCTTTCACTTCCTAAAAAAATTTTAATCCATTAGCTTGTTGGAGAACCTCGTCGCGGAGTCGTTGATGTCATTTATGACTATACCTCGATTCCTCCTGCTTGTTCCAAACTGTGCTTTCACTTCCTCTGTGATTTCCTTTTCTATTGATTTAATCTCCATGTATTATTCGAGTTGTATGCCACTAGTGGGAAACCCTGTAATCTTAGAAATCGAATCAATGTCAATGGGGAATGGCCTATCCATCCATAGGATCCCTCCATGTACCCTAGCCAATAACGGTTTCACACACAGTACCACATTTTTGTTGTTCTTGAAATGTGGTATATACAGCAGGTTTATGATACCTGAATTATATATCCATGTGATCCACTACACGGGCTCCAAGATGGGTCTTCCTAGGGGTCCTATCTCCCCCTTGTCCTCCAAATAAGTCTCCTACGCAAGGTTTGGAAACTTCACCGTGTATTTCACATCATGGTTGGCATATCTCAGATTCACCACCTTCTCCATCATATCTTCCACTATGACCGCGGCATTTGGTATGTAAGGTAGCGTGATCTATGTTGTATTCGGCGCCTTTCTTTTCAATTTGATAGTTGGGTGGTCTTTTGCCACTTTTTCTGTAATTTCTTCTTCCACTCCTTCAGTCTCCATCTGGCTTGTAGTATTTTCTACCAACACCTCCTTTGCAACCTGTGTTTGTTGTTGTCCCTTCATTTCCTCAAGTTAAACAAGTTTTTCCTAGTTAGGGTTTGCACTGCCATTGAGGTTTTTTTTATCTCTGACCCATTTCTTCTTGTGCAGACATCAATTTTCCTTCCTCTACCTTGGTTGGTATGATCAAATCTATTTCCAAGGTTGTGACATCTTCCAAGTCTACAACATCCTTGGACTCTGTCATTCTTTCCTTTCTTCCTCCGAACTGTTGATTAACCCTAACATATAGCCCAGGAGCACCAACCTTCAGGGTTTCCATCAAACTTTTATTGCACTCAATCGATTGAATTCTTCTCTTAATCTATCACCCTTTTCTCACACTCTCAAGTGCTCAGTTTCTCCAAATGTGTTAAGTTTTGAACTAACTTGTTCTTTTCCCTTTGTATTATTGTTTTGTCTTGTTGTTCACTTTTTTCAGTCATTTTCGCAATGTTCCAATTTTCTTGCGTTCATTCTTCCAACTTATGTTGCATCAATTGTTGCATGTTTTCATACTTGAATCATTTATTCCTATTAATTACTTATTTTTGGATTTTTCTTCAGTTTTTTGTTTTTATCTTCATGTTTCTTCTTTTAGATCCTATTACTTACAATATGTACAAGTCTACTTGTTGCACTACAACTATTGAGGGTTAGTAGGTCGATTATCCCTATACAGTTTCAGTCAACTACCATTTATCATTCCTTTCACTTCATTTCATGTTAATTATTGAAGTTGTACAACACCTCCATCTGTGACAAACTTTATCTGATATGGCCCTAGCCAATGCATTATGAGCTTCCATGGGTGTTGCAAATACTTACTATCATAAAGGAGAACCATATATCCTTCCTTAAACTTCTTCTTCTTGATATGTTTGTCATTCCATGCTTTATCCTTTTCCTTATGTACCTCTTGATGGAGATCTTCCATGCTTATATCTTCTTCTAATTCCATCAGTTGAGCCAATCTTTCCTTCGTTGCACCATTTTTTGGCATATCTGTAATTGTTGCAATGTGCAGGCTTGGTAACAAGTAGTCTAAAGGAACTAATGCCTCTTGTCCATACACCAATATAAAGGGGTTTTGTCCTGTTAATTTCTTGTAGGTACTTCTATAGGCCCAAAGTATTTTTGGTACCTTCAAATCCCAATCATCTTTGTTTACATTACAAATATTTGTCAAGGCATTCTCCAAAATCTTGTTGAAATCTTTCACTGTGCCATTTGCTTGTGGGTGATGAGTACTCTTCCGGTGGTATATCTTAAACTCTTCAAGCAATGCCTCAATTTTACTATTGATGAAGTGGGTCCCCTAATCACTCATCAATATCCTTGGGCATCCAAATATTGTCAGTACATTCTCAAATAAAAAGTGTGTTGTGGACTCTGCGTTGTAATACTTTATTGGTGTTGCCTCTATCCATTTGGTTAAGTATTTCATTGTTGCAATAATGTATCTAGCTCCTAATATCCTTGTTGGTGGATTAATTGGATCTACAAAATCTATTTCCCATTTATCAAACACTTGTAAAGTAACCTGTGGTTTCATTGGCATTTTGTCCCTCCTGGATGGCTTCTCAACTCTTTGAAAAACATCACATTTCTGACAGTATTCTTTTGAATCCTTATGAACTTTTGGCCACCATAATCCTGCACGCAATACCTTCTGCATGGTAGATTTTCCTACATAGTGCCCTCCTACAATTCCTCCATGCACTTATTCCAAAATAATGGGTCTTTCATTCTCTATCACACATCTCCTTAAGATGTTATCTACTCCAAGTTTATATAAATGACCTACAATCAATTGGTAATATGCATCTCTGACTACCAATTTTTTCTTCTACGCAGTTGTGAATTCTCTTGGTGCAAAGCTTGCACTCAAAAAATCAATAATGTCAGCAAAATATTCATCTGCAATTTGTACTAAGAAAAATTGTGTATCTGGAAAGTGTTCTTCCAAATTACTAGGCTCTTCTCCATTTGTTATCCTGGACAAGTGATCTAGTCATGCATTCAATCTTCCAGGTTTCACCACAACTTCAAAGTCAAATTCTTGAAATAGTAATAGCCATATACGTATCCTTCCCCCCAACATTGGCTTATTAACTAAGTATCTCAGAGCTGAATGATCTGTAAACATATTAAAGTGTTGTCCCAACAAGTAACGTATGTATTTCTACAAAGCATACACCATTGCTCTAAATTTGATAAATTTTTGCTTGCAAAAGAAATAGGGTGATCTATATCACCTTCTCTTGGTTGTGTTAATACTACTCCTAATGCTATTTCAAATGCATCTATATGAACATGAAACTCTTTATCCCAGTCTGGAAATACTAAAATCGACACAGTAACCATCTTCTCCTTCAAAATATCCAAACTCTTCTGGCATTCATCATTCCACTGGTACTTTGTATCCTTCTTTAGAAGCTTCTCCATTGGCGCAATGATCTGTGCATATCCCCTGATGAATTTTTTGTAGTATCATGTATGGTCCAATGTACTCTTCAAGTGGCACACTGACTTTGGTGGTGGTAAGTTAACTATGACAACAATTTTAGCAGGATCAACCAACATACCCTATTTACACACCACATGCCCCAAAAAAAAGCCAAAAGGTGCATTGAAAATAAACTTCTTGATATTTAATTAGATGTGACATTGTTTGCATCTATCCAACATCAGCCTCAATACTTCAACATGATCTTTAAGCAAAATGAACAATGTCCAATCATCCAAGTAAACCTCCAAAAACTTGTGAATAAATTCCTTAAAAGCTGCTACTACTACCCTTGAAAAAACAGATGGTGCATTCTTTAATCCAAATAGAATAACTATATACTGAAATGAGCCCCATTATGTAGCAAATGTTGTCTTGTGTCTATATTCTGGTGCAATCCTTATCTAATGATAACCTGAAAATCCATTTGTAAAAGAATAAGCTTTTTGACCCCCTACATTTTCCAATATGTTATCTGTAAAAGGGGTACGAAAAGGATCATGTAGGCAAGAATCATTCAACTTTCTCAAATCTACACAGATCATGATCCCTCCTTGCTTCTTTTCTTGCACTTCCATGGGACTGATCCATTTTGACTCTTCTATAGATTTTATAACACCAACTTCTAGCATCTTGTCAATTTCTATCTTTACCTTCTCCTTGTATATTGGATTCAATCTGTACATCCTCTGTCTGATAGGTCTTGCTTCTGGATTTAATGGGATTTTCACCTCTCCTAGTTCTCATGCCATCCCATTCATCTCTGAAAATTTTGTTGGAAATAATTCACTGTACCCACTCAGTAATTTTTCTATCCTCTCTATTGTCTGATGATCCCAATAATCTCCAATACTAGCCATATTTGGGTTTTCTGTAGTGTCAATATTTACCTTATTAAAATTTAATGATGCAGAAAAATATTCTGAGTCTAGTTTGGGACCTCCTACTTCCCTTTCACCCTCTACTTCTGGGATATAGATATTGCTCGGGTTATCTTCTTTATATTCTTATTATTCTACTACATGATAACATTGTAGATATTGTTTGACTGTATGACTAGCCTCCTTATGAGGGATCCCTGCCAATTTCCAAGTTTGTAGCATCTGCGCAGGCTCTGGATTGGACTTCTTGCATCACACTTTCTTGTAATATGTATAGTTCCTATCTCAAGTTGGTCTATTTCCCTAACTGAATTATGTGTTGTCTCCTCATCAATTCTCAGCATTTGTTGTGTGACCTTGAAGGTGTCGTTTCCCTTCACCATTGTCTGAACTGTTTCTTTTTGTTCCTTATGTGCAGGTGCTTATTGTGTCTTCTCTGTCTGTTGTGATGTAAATTGTTGTTTTGTAGGAATGTGAAGCCTTTGTAGAGTATCATGGACTTCCATCATCCTATCCATGATCTCCTCCCTTCGCACCTCTCTTGTGCGTACTAGATTTTCTCCTTCGTCTTGGACTTTGTCTGCCACTAACTCGACATCATCCTCTATAATTGTGATTACTGGAGGATTCTTATGATATTTCATTTTCTTTCATGTTTCATCCTCATGTGTTCTAGTTCTCTTCTTCTGTGAGGTTTGCAGCTCAGTATTCTTCTTCTATGCATCCTCCTCCTTGTGCCGAGAGGTTTTTCCATTCTTTTCATCATTGTTGGCACAGGGGTAGACCCGGGGTTCAATGCTTCAATAGCGCACCAACAAAACCCTAACTATCGACCCTTTCAGCAACACCTACGAAGCATATGAAGTCTCACCTGAGGTAGAGGCAGGGGTGGTTGCAGGACTCAAGTGTCTGCAACCTAGATGGGACACAGATCTATGATTATACCACTTAAAAAAGAACTTAGCAATTAACATTCATCAGTAATTAACCTTTATTCACATCGCAGATCCAAACCCTAATTACAGAGCAACGCAGTATTCCACCAGATCTAACACATTCAAGCACTTAGCATGGAGAGATCAGATCTAGCATTCATTCACATTACTAAGCACTAAGCTAGTATACCAGATGCATAATACATAAAGATATTGGCACTAAGCATAAATTACATCACTAACATACAACCATAATGAACAAAGAAAACATAACACAGGATATATGTGGTTCACCCTAATGTGGGGTTATGTCCACCAACTCTTTGTCTTCTTTATTATCTTTTGTCAATATCCTTATATGCACAAAGCCTCAGAACCCACTCCACATAGGATAGGATATCTGTGTGCACCTCGCCAGATCCTCCTTGCCCTAGCTAGGTTTAAGAACAAATCCTTCTTACGGTCTATACACAAGCTTCTTACAATCACTTTCACTTAGCTCTACAAGTTCTTAACACATAGCATGCATAAAGCATCCACAACTATTTGCACTTATCACCCTTGGCCTCTTCTTACATCACCTAGATATCTATTTATACATTATAAAGTGGGCCTAAACATGGGTAAACCCATGGGCCAACATCCCATACCCGTTACATAAACCCTAATCCCAAAAACTACCCTAAAAAGGGGCATAGATCCCGCGATCTCTACTTCAACTTGCGCTCCTCCTTCGACCAGCCTATCGAAGTCCCAAAAGAGGTCAAACATGAACAAGGATCTCCAAAACTTGGTCAAGGGCCAGCAGGCCCACAACACTCACATGTGACTCATCCCAGGTCACTCTGGTCTGGGTAACTCTGCCTCAAAATCCTCGAGCTTGGCTCAAGCTACTTCAACCTGTTGTTGCGCCAAGGCCTCCTACTCGGAAAACTCTTGAATAACTGACTCGTTCACAGGTCCCTCTAATCATTGTTCTACCGAAGTGACTACTTGTTCTAGCTCTGCTCCTCAGCCTTCAATCTCCTCAAAAAGTAGGCAAGTTGCATCCTGGACTGGTTGGAGCTTCTGAGTCACTTCAATGACTTTGCTTTGTATGGCATGGACCTGTTGTTGATCCGTGCACTATTCTTGGGATCTTTTCATCCTCTCAACTACTGACAGGAGTTTCAATTGTGCTTGTACTGTTGTTGCTTGTTGCTTTGCTTCATGGAGCTACGACTCTAGTGTATTCAGTTCAGGGTCCTCGGTAAGGCACTCATAAGTCTGTGCATTGCGACTACTTAGTTGTTTACATTCCACGGATAAGTCTTTGATCCTTTCAACTTCTCTCTGGGCAGTTGCTTCTCTCTGGTCTCGCACTTCTTGTGAAGTGCTTGGCACTATTTGTAGCTCTAGTTTTGCGACCCTCTGTTGAATTTGTTGAATGGCTTCCACAAACTTCAAAACTTGATTTACTATCGGGTCGTCTTCTATCTGCTCCAAGCCTGTCACAGAGTGAAGTGCTCTATTGACTGCTTCTTTAACTCTAACCTACTCTGCGAGCAGTTGTTCTTTCCCATGCTGGATTTGTGCTTTATTTTCTTCGAACTTGGTTTGGAGGTCGTTGTTATCTTGCTGCGCAACTCGACATTGCTCTATGATTTCCTCTTGTGCTTGCTTCAGGGCCACTATGGCTTGTTCTTTTTCTTCCTACACCTAACGAAGGCGAGCTTCAGTCGCGTCAGCTATTCTGTGGAGTTGGGCAAGTTCATCTCCCAGCTCTGGTTCTTCTGGTGGTGGGGGCACAGTGGGCACTGCGCAGCTGGAGTGAAGAGCTTGTTGTACTCCTCTCAGCTCTGTCTCAATTCTACCATACATGGCTTCTTGTTTGGCTTTAGTTCTCTGAAAAATATCTTTTGAGGCATCTAATACAGTTGCGATAATGAAGTCAAAGTCATCAACCGTGAGTAAAGTCTACAGCTTCAGCTTACTTGCTTTGGACTTCTTCCACTATGTAGGTTTCGTGGGGGAAACCTTTCTTTTCTTGGATGTCTCTGCCTCTTCAAGGGGGTTCCTAGGCAATATTACTTCGCCTTGCTTCTGCTTTTATTATTCCCCTTATTTTTCTTCTTTTTCCACTTCATCATCTCCTCCTCCACTATGTGAATCTGATGCAGACTCTTCTGATGTGTTGTGTATTTCATATACATCTTCAGTCTTTTTCTTCCTACTATTGTTGGGTGCATCATACTCTTCGCGAGTAACCACCAGACTTCCAATGAGGTTGAGATCAGACAGTGCTGCCTGGTCGACTGCTATAAGGAACTTTGTAGGCCATTCTTTAGTGATTTCTTCCAGGTCCTCCTCTGTGAGCTTGTAGTAGGACTGAAGCTCTTCTTTACTTTCGTCTGCGCACGCATTAATATAAATAAAATGCCTATCTGTGCGGAAATTCATAAGGGGCCTAAACCTGTCCAGGGTATTTGGCATCATACGGGGGAAAGACTCAATAACCCTTTTTAGCTGCAAGTAGTAGGTATGGAACACTACGTTCAACTACCATTGTTTCCCCATATCACTCGAATACCAAAGCATCATGAACTTCGCAGCTAGTGGCTCGAATGACTCAATGTTAGGGAAGGTCGCACCTTCCGGCATCTCCTAAGTAGTGAATGCGATGAGGATCATCAGCCATCTAAAATGGAACTCATAACCCTGATCCTGAGCTTCGCGACAATCTAGTTCTAATTGATTGACTAGGTAATTGTCCCAGTTCATCTGTAGTCCTTCCATGCATTTTCCTGTGAGGTCAACGACAAACCCTGTGACCTGTGTGGGTATGCTATTTCTTACTAGATTACCAACAATCAACTGGAAAGAAAGGTGCACTACGCCATTCTGAATGGAGGATACCTTGTATCCTCGCATCCCTTTCTCTACATCGTCGTAGGTGTCTTTGATCTTCTGTGCCAGGGCATGGTCTGCAACCTTCCCTGAATAAAATTCTTGTGGGTCTGGTCCCTACATGCTCCATCCAGTGATCATATGGATCAGTGCCAGATCGATGATGATGCATCAGTATAATCATAGATACCCGCCATGGAAGCACGAAAATAGAAGATTAACGCATGCGTTAACCTCCTGGGGCCTTCTGAAATGTGGTATCTTCATCACATTCAAGACAGTGGACCTCGCATTATCCATAGTCCACAGCTGGGGGATGATCTCGATTTCTTCCCCTTAGTCTTTGTCAAATGTTTGTGAGGTGTGAGCATGCCATAGCTCTTGCGGTCTCCTAGGTTATAATCATTGATCTTCAAGGTTTGAATCATCTCCAACTACGGTCTGACTGCTTGTATTCCACTCGGAAGCTATGCAATGACGACTGTGTAGTCGAAGTCCCTCGGGACACTATCATGACTAACCACACCAACCAGGGGTGGAATGTAGTTGGGTAGGATGGATGGAATTAGTATCGCATTTGCCAAGTCATCACGATGCTTAGTTCTTTTCTCAGTCGTAGCTCGGGATGGTCCAAATCCATGAGTAGTCGACAGGGAGGCTTGCACTCCTCGCATCGATGAGGCTTGGATGTCTACGGACATCACCTTCTCGGCCATGAGGTCTATTAGAATATCTTCGACAAATTTTTCTGTTGCGCTAATTTCATCCGACGTGCACACTCGAGATATGATATCTCAGGTTGATGAAAGATACTCAATGTAACAAAATAGATGGCGATGTCTCAATGATCACTACGCGAAATCAACTAGTTCTTTGCAGGCTCGAATAATCACAATTGGAAAAAGTGTTTTTGGTGCAACGCTTGACGGGATAAATAGATAATGTTGTAATGGTTTCTTTCAATGGGTTGCAAATCCTTATTCAATGCAATTCGATCTGTTAGGGCGTGGTCCCAACGATCCAATGGTGAACTTTCGGGCCATAACTGCTTTCCTAACCATTCGGGAGCGTTGATTGAATGGTCATATTGCCTCCAACGGTCATATTGCTCTGCCATGGCAAAGTTCCATTCTGTGTTGTATTGATATTCTGACGAAGTTCAAATTATGGAAACCTTCCTTCTGCGAAGTTCTTTCTGGAGCTTCGTGCAATTTTTATAACTTTTCCCTCTTCTTACTAAGCTATAGGGCCTTCATTCCTGTGATCTAAATCACTAGTTTCCTCTTTCCATTATCATTCTTATCTCGTTTTGGCATGATAACTTCGCATTGTGGAGGGTCTTTCATAGGGTTCAAGGGTAATACTTCTTCTCTTTCTGGGGTAGGTGCTCTACTCTTTTGTACAGACAGGTGTCTCCAATATTCCTTTGTCCTTTCAACTTAGACATCCATATCTTTGGTCTTTAGTAGCTTCGACTAGTTCTCTTGTTCTTCCAGTGAGTGTGTTATTCTCCTAGCCATGAAATATCTTAGTTCTTACTTTTTCTTTTCTAGATCCTCCTTTTCTTGTTTCCTTCGTATTTGATCTTTCTCAATCCAGGTTTTTCCTAGCAAGATAGCAAATGGGGCATTGTTCTCAACAAACTTCACGATCTCAAATTCTTCTTCTGTTGAAGTGCCATAAGCACTCATAAGTATCTGGGTAAGTATTCCACACAGGGTTATCAACTTTCCTCTAAATAATCCTATTCCTCCTAATGAAGTAACCATAGAAGGCTTTCCCAAAATTTCCCAAGTTCTTTATGTTATGATATTCATCTGTGTTTCCTCATCTAGGACACAGTCTATGTCAAAGTATCCTATTCTTGTTTCTATGTACTCTTTCTCTTTTAATACCTCTGATAAGTTGATGTTTTTGTGGTCATTCGAGGTTTCTTTTATCTATAGTAATACAGTCTCTGATTCTTTCTAGGGTTCTATCATATCCTTAGTTTCTTGGCATGTCTCATATTTTTCCTGTTTCATATTCATATTTTCAACTTTAGCAATCATTCTAGGACAATCCAAAATTTCATGGTCCATAGCTTTACAGCAAATACAACTAGGTCTTCTACCAGGGAATTCCTTAGCAATATGTCTCAATCTTCTTCAATTGTAACAAAGGGTTAATCCTCTCTTTCTCTTAAATGATCCCCAACCTTTCTTGTACTGTGCATTGGGATCACAGTAACTAACCTGCAAAAAATTATTTCTAGGATCTTGCATCCATTTGTTAGTCTAAACATGATCTAGGTGGATATTGGTGGCCACACACCTATTCCACTTGGACCCCCACCATTGCTTCTTTCATTTTTTCAGTTTCCGCACAGTTTACTATTTTTAGCAGTTTTTCGGGTCCTGAACTTCCAGAGCCGTTTTGAGGCCTTAAACGATGTTTTTTGGGAAAACGGGGAGCAACATGGATCTTAAATCAATGTTTCTCACCCAAAAGTTGTATTCCTCGGATAGATCTTTCTAACAAGGTATGGAACGTGTCAAACGGAGATCATATGCCAAAGTTACGTCCCCGGGAAGTTGATGTACCAACTTACCCAAACGAGGCCCATAGTCTTGGCGTTTCATCTCCTAGGGTTAGGTCTTTGGATGTTTAGGGTTTTCCATTGTTTCTAAATAATAATAGGCCTTCGAGCCTCATTGTAACACGGTTCAGAGGCCAGTAGCTGCCACATCTCTTCTCATAGATAAGCTACCAGCGCCCTAGCTAGTTTATTTCCATTCTGTCTGTAAGCATATTTCAGTCATTTGTTATTAATGAAATGAAGTCTTATTTTCGTTGCATCTCTGTGTTTATGTGTATTTATGTATTTCATTGTGTTCCTACATAAATCTGGATCAGTGGTATCAGAGTGGTCTACTCATTCTCGATCCTTCTTTGTATGTCCCCAACGAGGTCGGGGTATAAGGAGTTGGGGCTCGATTTGGTTGAACCTTTGCAAGATAAGCCTCGCAAACCCCGACGACTGCCCATGGGGGAAAAAAAGAAAGATGAAGGAGAAGGAGATCCTATCAAAATGTTGCTCGAGGAGGCCCTCGAGAAACAAAGGAACGTGATGATGGACAACTTTGCCCAGATTCTTCAACAGATTCCCACTGGCGGCGCATCGACATCCAACAACCACTCTGGAGGCGCCACTCCTTTTAAGGTACAAGTAAACTTTGACATTCCCATATTTGAGGGCCAAATAAATGTAGATGTTGTAGATAGATGGTTGAATCTGTTAGAAGGATATTTCTCAGTTCATGACTTTTTCGACCAAGAAAATATTATTTCCGCACTCCTCAAAGCCGCCCCCCATGTCAAGGACTAGTGGGAAACCTACTCGGAGCAACAGGACGAGGGAGAACCCTCTCTGTTCTTGGCCACACCCACTTGGAATTCTTTTAGAGACGCCATCAAGGAACAATATTATCCTGTGGGGAACTATGAGGACAAATACATACAATGGACTACACTGTGGCAACAAAGGGACCAAGATGTGCATGAGATGATGAATCTATTTCATACCCTACGCACAAAGTTGGGTATCAAAGATTCAGAGAAACATTTGGTGTTAAAATACCATAGTTGTTTGCATAGATACATTCAGGAGGAAATGGAGTTCCTCGACATCTCCTTGCTTGGTGTGGCATACCGATATGCTGCCAAGATTGAGCAGAAGTTCAAATAGAAGAGGCGAGACTTTGGTTCTGCAAATCAGAAGCAAGGGAAGGGTACCCCCAAACCGCAGAACAAAGGACCAAGCCAAGGCGTGGAATCCCATGACAACCCGCCAAAGCCACAAGCAAAGAACAACACCATGAAGCCAAAAAAGGACACGGGGAAGTGGTGTGAGTTCCATAAGAGCTCCACTCACAACACAAGTGAGTGTCGGGCCAAGCAGTCACTGGTAGCCGAGTTGAAGGCTTCTGAATCGGATGCATGCTCCGACTCTGAATCAGAACCTAACAAGGGGAATGACAGGGGGAAGCAAATTATTTATGCGGAGCCCAATGCCACCATTGCCACCACGAAGATCCAGAAGGAGGAACTAGAAGATCCAGAGGAGGCGGAGCATCTCTTCCATTCCAAGATGTGGGTAAAGGGTTCCCCGTTGCAGTTCATTGTCGACAGTGGGAGCCAGAAGAACCTCATCTCGGTAGAGGTTGTGAAGAGGCTGGGCTTGCCGACCACAACACACCCAAAACCATACACCATCGGGTGGTTGCACCAAGGAAAAGACCTCTGCGTTAGTCAACAATGTCGCCTTCCCTACAGCATCAAGCCCTTCACGAATGAGGTATTATGTGACATTGCTCCTCTTGATGTTTCTGATGTATTATTAGGCCAACCGTACATGTGGAAGCGACATGTTGTGTATGAGTCCAGGCCTCATGTTGTTATTATCACTTTGGGCAATAAGCTGTATAGGATACTAAAGATAGCACCGCCTACCACCATCTCTTTGGTTACTGCAAAACAATGCAGTAAGCTCATTTCCAAAACCAGGAAATTTGTTTTCCTGATGATCCACCCTCAGGGAAAGAGGAAGACTGTGGCCATGACCTCCAGACAGGGCCCCGCTGCACGAAAACAACAGATGGATAAGGTCATGGAGGAGTACGAGGACATATTCACCTCCCCTGCAGGGGTGCCTCTACACTACCAGGTCAAGCACCCCATCGATCTGACCCCAGGTGCATCGCTTCCCAAATGACCCATCTATTGGCGCTCTGTTCTGGAGAATGATGAAATCAAGAGGTAGATTCAGGAGATGTTGTAGAAAGGTCACATCCGATCGATTTCATCACCCTATGGGAGCCCGATCATGTTGGTGCAGAAGAAGGATGGGACTTGGAGACTCTGCATTGACTATTGGGCACTGAACAAGATCACTGTCTATAATAGGTACCCAATCCCACGGATTGATGACCTTCTGGAACAACTCAAGGGGGCGAAATATTTCAGCAAGATTGAATTGAAGTCTGGGTATCACCAGGTACCAATCAAACCCTCTGATGTGTGGAAGACTGCATTCAAATCCAAGGAGGGCCTTTTCGAATGGTTTTTCATGCCTTTCGGGTTGATGAATGCCCCTGCAACCTTCATGAGGCTAATGGACGACATATTGTAGCCATTCACCAACTCATTTGTAGTGGTGTACTTGGATGACATTCTGATCTTTAGCCAAACTTGGGAAGAGCACCTCCACCACATCCGACGGGTACTCCAAACACTGCGGCAACACAAGTTGTGTGCCAATTTGGAGAAATGCACTTTTGGCATGACCCAGGTTCAGTATCTGGGATACATTATTGATGAGCAGGGGGTACATGTGGATCCAGCAAAGATCCAAGTCATTCGGGATTGGCCATCCCCAACCACCCTAACAGAGCTCCGCAGCTTTTTAGGTATTTCCAATTTCTACCACAGGTTTGTGTTGGGATTCTCTCATATCACTTGGCCCTTGAGTCAAGTCACCAAGGGAGGAGCTAAAGAAAAAAAAAATTGGTCTGAATCTCAACAGAAGGCGTTCATGGAGTTGAAGCATCGCCTCTGCTCTGCACCAGTGCTCACATTACCAAACTTGCAACAACCATTTGAGATTGAGACATATGCCTCTGGCTATGATATTGGGGCAGTCCTTACTCAACATGGGCATCCAGTGGCATATCACAGTGAGACACTTTCCAACACAGTCCAGAAGTATCCCACTTATGAAAAAGAAATGTATTCCATTGTGCAGGCTTGTCAGCAATGGAAGCGTTACATTTTGGGAAAGGAAACGGTCATCCACACAGACCACCGACCCCTACAGTTCATACAGACACAAGGGAAGTTACAGAATGATCGCCATCAAAAGTGGTCCACATACCTACAACAATTTCATTTGAACATTAAGTACAAAAAAAGCAGCACCAATAATGTTGCAGACTGCCTCAGTTGACCACCCATCGTGGCGCTAACCATTGTGCTCAACTCTTGTGGGCACGAGACTTCTGATTGGACGCTTCTCTACACAAGTGATCCAAAATTCGGCCACACATACAATACACTCTTGGAGGGTAAGCAAGTTCCCAATTTTCACCTCTAGGATGCCCTGCTTTGTCACCTGGGACACCTTTGTGTTCCTTCAAGTGAGCATGCCAAGATGATTTGGGAGGCTCACTACAGTCGGGTCGCTGGGCATTTCGGGGTCGAGAAAACTGTGGAAGTACTGCAAAAGTATTTCTATTGGTCAAACCTTCGACAAGATGTCAGGAAGTACATCAAGTCCTGCATTGCTTGCGCCATTGCCAAACCGACCATCAAGAAGCAAGGCCTCTATACTCCGCTTCCTACCCCCAGTCAACCTTGGGAATCCATCTCTATGGATTACATGTTAGGCCTTCCTTCTACTAAGAATGGAAATGACTGTGTTTTTGTGGTCGTTGATCGATTCTCGAAGATGTCCATTATGATTGCCTAGAAGAAGAATATCACAGCAAAAGCCACTGCTAAACTCTTCTTTGAACAAGTGTGGGTACACTTTGGGATCCCACAGTCTATCATCTCAGATTGGGACAGTAGGTTCCTCAGTGCATTTTGGTCTAGCCTCTGGTCGATGATGGGCACTAAGCTCACCAAGTCCACAGCTTTCCATCCGCAAATTGATGGCCAGACAGAGGTCGTCAACCGGATGATCGTACACGTTCTGCGCATGTACAATTCAAAGCATCCACACACATGGGATGAGAGCCTCCCCTATGTACAACACAGCTACAACTGGGCTCTCCATATTTCAACCAACCATAGCCCCTTTCAAGTGGGCTTGGGATTCCAGCCACTATGTCCCATTAATATAGCCATGCCATTTGTGGCTACTTAGGAAGATTCAGCTCATATCCAGTCTGAGGCTGACAAGGCAAATAGATTCATTGATCACATTCAACACATCTGCCAATAGGTTCATGACATCTTGGATAGAGCCAATGCTAAGTACAAGCAGCAACATGATCAACATCGAGTGCCACACAACTTCCAGGTGGGCGACAAAGTGTGGATGCATTTGCAAAAGGAGCACCTCACTGGACCCCACCGCAAGATTTGTCCACTCTGATATGGATCGTACACCCTCACCAAGGCTGTAGGGGAAAATGCCTTTAAGCTCAGCATTCCACCATTCCTTGGTCTGCACCCAGTGTTCAATGTGGACCGCCTTCGGCCCTACTTTCCACCTCTAGTAGACACATCTGACATGGCAGAACAACTCACACCAACAGAGTTAAATCCAGACTGCATGGAACAAGACAGAACTGATTAGATCATGGATACATATATCAAGCACACCCGAAAACAAAGGATACCGCTATATCAAGTTGTCAAAGCAGGCCAACTCCTTCACCAAGGCAAGTGGCTCACCAGGGACCAAGTTCAGCAGAAGTTTCCTCATCTCATGGAGGAACTCAACGCAATGGGGACCATTGCATCCTAAGGGGGGAGGAATGATCCAGGTGGATATTGGTGGCCACCCACCTATTCCACTTGGACCCCCACCATTGCTTCTTTCATTTTTTCAGTTTTCGCACAGTTTACTATTTTTAGCAATTTTTTGGGTCCTGAACTTCCGAAGTCGTTTTGAGGCCTTAAACGACATTTTTTGGGAAAACGGGGAGCAACATGGATTGTAGATAATGTTGCTCACCCAAAAGTTGTATTCCTCGGATAGATATTTCTAACAAGGTATGGAACGTGTCAAACGAAGATCGTATGCCAAAGTTACGTCCCCGAGAAGTTGATGTACCAACTTACCCAAACGGGGCCCATAGTCTTGGTGTTTCATCTCCTAGGGTTAGGTCTTTGGATGTTTAGGGTTTTCCATTGTTTCTCAATAATAATAGGCCTTCGAACCTCATTATAACATAGTTCATAGGCTAGTAGCCACCACATCTCTTCTCAGAGATAAGCTACCAGCGCCCTAGCTAGTTTATTTCCATTCTGTCTGTAAGCATATTTCAGACATTTGTTATTAATGAAATGAAGTCTTATTTCCGCTTCATCACTGTGTTTATGTGTATTTATGTATTTCATTGTGTTCCTACATAAATACAGATCAAATCATTCTTTCTATGCATAGGGATAACATACCTTTCATTATTATCAGATCTGTTCATATCAAATCTTCTTTCTTCTAACTATGCCCTAGTTTTCAGATTAGGAAATAATTTATAAAACATACCTAGATCCATTCTTTCGAAACAAAAATTTTCACTTATATTACCTTTATTAGAGCAAAAATCTTCAATATCTTACCTATTTTCTTTAGATCAGACTTCTCTTCTCAGCACAGATCTTCACCAATCAATGTTGCACACTAAAGCAACAGATCTACGGACAGAGTTGTATTTTCTTCAGTTCCCAGCAATCACAGTTTCAGGTCCCGACAACGGAACCATTTGTTGGCACAGGGGCATACCTAGGGTTCAACGCTTCAACAGCGCACCAAAAAAACCCTAACTATTGGCCCTTTCAGCAACACCTACGAAGCAGATGAAGTCTCACCTGAGGTAGAGGCAGGGGTGGTTGCAGGACTCAAGTGTCTGCAACCTATATGGGACACAGATCTATGATTATACCACTTAAAAAAGCACTTAGCAATTAACATTCATCAGTAATTAACCTTTATTCACATCACAGATACAAACCCTAATTACAGAGCAACGTAGTATTCCACCAGATCTAACACATTCAAGCACTTAGCATGGAGATATCAGATCTAGCATTCATTCACATTACTAAGCACTAAGCTAGTATACCAGATGCATCATAAATAAAGATATTGGCACTAAGCATAAATTACATCACTAACATACAACCATAATGCACAAAGCAACATAACACAGGATATACATGGTTCACCCTAGTGTGGGGCTACGTCCACCAACTCTTTGTCTTCTTTATTATCTTATGTCAATCTCCTTATATGCACAAACCCTCAGAACCCACTCCGCATAGGACAGGAGATCTACGTGCACCTCGCTAGATCCTCCTTCCCCGAGCTAGGTTTAAGCACAAAGCCTTCTTACAGTCTATACACAAGCTTCTTACAATCACTTTCACTTAGCTCTGCAAGTTCTTAACACATAATGTGCACAAAGCATCCACAACTATTCTCACTTATCACCCTTGGCCTCTTCTTAAATCGCCTAGATATCTATTTATACATTACAAAGTGGGCCTAAACACGGGTAAACCCATGGGTTGACATCCCATGCATGTTACATAAACCCTAATCCCAAAAACTTCCCTAAAAGGGGTCGAGACCCCGCGATCTCTACTTCAACTTGTGCTATGCCTTTGACCAGCCTG
The DNA here is from genome assembly GCA_009831015.1 of Picea engelmannii. NCBI lineage: Eukaryota > Viridiplantae > Streptophyta > Pinopsida > Pinales > Pinaceae > Picea > Picea engelmannii. Next base: position 788,666 of record ML777518.1, read on the forward strand.
ACAAAGTCCCAAAAGAGGTCAAACGTGACCAAGGATCTCCAAAACTTGGTCAAGGGCCAACAATCACCCTTTCCTTCTTCCCTTGACATTATTTCTTTCTTCATGGGATTTTTCGTTGTTGCGTTGCTTCCTGAAGCTTGGTCGTGCTTTGTAGCCTTCCTTGTATTATCCATTGGACTGCTTGTTTTCTTGGATGTTCATGCATTTGTTGGCTCTTTTGGTTTGGCTCCTTTATTTTTTATTGGCACCTTCCACTGCGCAAGCCAGTCTTCCACAATCCAGTCCACCTCTTCCCTTGATGCGCGATATCTCATTTCTATCCACTTCTTCTTTGGGTCACTTGAGGCATTCTGGTGTAGAGAAGGCGATACACTTCCTTGAATTATGTAGGTTGAGGGGAACGAGATTTTGTTGGTTGGAACTATTGTGGGAATCGACAAAGTATGAAATATATTGCAACTGGAACCAAAGAAAAGCGGTGCAGGCCGTGAAGAATAGGAAACTATTGATTGGAATTATTGTCAGAATGGCGAATTGTGAAATTATCTTACACGGTTTAGGCTAGGGAGCCTAAGTATATATGGTTTTTGGGTCAGATTATCTATGTATGTATCTATAATTTTGGTCCAAATTGTCTTTGTAAGTTTGTTTAGGCTGGAATGTCTGTGTAATTTTGGGTCGGAGAGGCTATATGTTGATTAATGGTCATGGAGATGGAATTGTAAAATGAATGTACACCTTGTTGACGATTAAAAACATCAACAAATGTTGGCACAGGGGCAGACCCAGGTTCAATGCTTCAACAGCGTACCAAAAAAACCTTAACTATCGGCCCTTTCGACAACACTTGCGAAGCAGATGAAGTCTCACCCAAGGTAGAGGCAGGGGTGGTTGCAGGACTCAAGTGTCTACAACCTAGCTAGGACACAGATATGTGATCACAGTACTTAACAGAGCACTTAGAAGTTAACATTCATTAATATTTAACTCTTATCCACTTAACAGGTTAAAACCCTAATTACAGAACAGTGCAGTACTCAACAAGATCTAATACATACAAGCACTTAGCATATAGAAATAGATCAGATTTGGCATTCATTCACATCACTAAGCACTAAGCTACTACATCAAATGCATCTAACACATATTTCTACACTAAGCATAACTCAATTAACAACCATAATGCACAAAGCAACCACAACACAGGATGTACGTAGTTCACCCCCAACGTGGGGCTACGTCCACCAAATATTCTTCTCTTATGTTGGTCCTTGACTAAGTTTTGGAGATCCTTGGTCATGTTTGACCATTTTTGGGACTTCGACAGGTTGGTTGAAGGTGGAGCGCAAGGTGAAGCGGAGATCGCAGGATCTCGACCCCTTTTTAGGGCATTTATGGGTTTAGGGTTTTATGTAACAGGTATGGGATGTCAGCCCATGGGTTTACCCATGTCTAGGCCCCAATTGCAATGTATAAATAGATATCTAGGTGATGTAAGAAGAGGGTAGTAGTGAATTTTTGTGGCTTAGTGCAGAGCTAGAGGCTTTGTGCATACTATGTGTTAAGACTTGTAGAGCTAAGTGCAAGTGATTGTAAGAAGCTGGTGTGCAGACCGTGTAAGAAGGCTTTGTGTTGTAACCTAACTTCAGGAAGGAGGATCTGGCGAGGTGCATGCAGATCTCTTGTCCTATGTGGAGTGGACCTCATGGATTTTTGCATTGAACGAAGATAATAAAGAGAAGAAGAGTTGGTGGACGTAGCCCCACGCTGGGGGTGAACCACGTACATCATGTGTAGTGGTTGCTTTGTGCATTATGGTTATTATTTGAGTTATGCTTAGTGTAGCAATATATGTTATATGCATTTGATATAGTAGCTTAGTGCTTAGTGATGTGAATGAATGCCATATCAAATCTATTTCTATATGCTAAGTGCTTGGATGTGTTAGATCTTATTGAGTACTTCGTTGTTCTGTAATTAGGGTTTTATCTTGCAAAGTGGATAAGAGTTATATATTAATGAATGTTAACTGTTAAGTGTTCTGTTAAGTACTGTGATCACAAATCTATGTCCCAGATAGGTTGTAGACACCTAAGTCCTGCAACCACCCCTTCCTCTACCTAGGGTGAGACTTCATCTACTTCACAGGTGTTATCGAAAGGGTTGGTAGTTAGGGTTTTGTTGGTGTGTTGTTGAAGTGTTGAACCCTGGGTCTGCCCCTATGCCAACTTGGTCAAGGGCCAACAACGAAGTTTTTCCCGCAAAGTGTTGCTAAAGTCTATTATTATAAAAGTTAAATAATACTAGTAGGTGGGATCCCCTTGTAAATTGGAGATCAGGTTTGGTCCTTATTTGATCTTGTGCTCATGTTCAACACTGCTTACATGGTTGATAAGATCTTGTTTTTATTGACTATGGATTGGGCTTAGGAAGTATTGGTTATTTATGTTACTACGGCCTATGCTATTCATTGATACCATTGCTATCTGTTCTTCAGACACCTACACTATAAACATGTTAGAAAATAATACAGACAAGCAATTAGAAGGGAATGAAAAGCAATGCAACAAATGAAAAGAGAATAATTTAAACTATGCTATATATTATACTACATGCATCGATTTTTAATGGATTGTTGTTATCCTAGGTATTAAGTTAATAGCTATGTGATTTTGTTTGAGTTATATAGTTTATATGCATGGTGATTATGTTATGGCACAAGTTGATGTGGATCGCGTTATTGGTGATAATTCGATACATGGTTTATTGGATCATATAGTTGATATGTAATATGGCCAAGTTGGAAATGGAAGGTATGATGTGGGTGGCACCTTTAACAAGTAATAGATGTAACTTACAATGCATGGTTTAAATGAATTTTTGATAGATTAATGACTAGCGTGTATTATTGAATTAATTGACTCTGGGTGGAGGCGATGTGCATTTACTGCACATCACCCTTATTCCTTCGTTGGCCGCCACCCTAATTGGTCTATATATCAACTTGGTTGATGTGGTTATGCTCCGACTTCCTAGCAAAGAGTAACCGCTTGGCCAGCTAGCGTTTAAAGTGCTTGGATTACAGGTACATTTTTTTTTGGCCATCCATGAGTCTGCTCTATTATGAAATGGATATTGGCTTGAATGTATTGGTTGTGTTTTCCTTAAGTATTGCAACTGTGTGAAACTGTGATTTTTCCGGAGTGAATTATTGGTGGCTTTCTCTATGATGGTGTCTGGTTGGAGGGTTTTGTTTGGTCTTGAATGGCTAGTTGTCTTCATGCTCTTCGTATCCATGTATCAAGTCTTTGGCTTTTGTGGGGTTTAGGGGTTAGAAGCACCATGTGTCGTTGCGTTTTGTTCACTTGAGAATTGATTTGTTTTCACCACTAAAGGTCGTGTAGTGGGTTATTTGGTTCTTTCTATGCCCTATCTTCATTTCAGCATTGTGGTTGTTTGACTGGAGAGCCACGAGGGTTATACCCTGTGTGTGATAAGTATCATTACCAAGCTGAATTGGAGCCTCGGTCCTCTATTATAGCCCTCCTATCATGAGATTTGTTACTTTCCCATGAATAAGTTGTGGTTCTCTTTGTGTATGCACCATTGGTCTTGGAGGCTTTCACCATTGAAAGGATTTGGCTCTAGCTTTCCCTGTGTTGGCCATAGAGAAAACCCTTAACTTCTCCAATCTGAGGGTTGATAGAGAATATCATCGGGCCTGTTGGGTTTACTAATTGGTTATCGTTAATTGGTATGTATTGTTGAAAAAATTGAGTAAAGGCTTTCCCAGTTGGTCATGTGAAAATCATGTTGGTTTTGATATCTAGTCATTGCCTTTGTTATTACAATGGATAAACCCTGCATTGTTAATTGGATAGTTCAAAATACACAGTCACTCTCCTTGTGGTTGATAATCTAGTATTGTTTTAATTGAGAAGGTTACAGTCTCGCTTCATGTCAATGTGTGGGTATGTTTGGTTGCCACAGCATGGTAGGTCGGTTGTTGATTATTACGACAGTCCAAGTATAGGCTCGGCATTGAATTGGTTGATTGGTTGATACACATTCATTGTCTTTTTTCACTAAAGATTATTTGGATGCTTAACTTGGCATTGGTTACAATTGATTAATGATGCTCGCACATATTGCATTTGTGTGTGTGGTGTTCCTGCACCATGAATAAATGGTCATTGTAACTACGAGGTTTTTTTGGGGGATAAATGGTTATTGCAACCAAGATGACTGTAGAAAATCCATCCATTATATGATTATTTGATTTCATCATTAGGGATGAGCCCAAGTTTTTACACAGCATGGTTGATTGCAGTTTGATTAATTTGAAGCAATATTGTATTAGATTGATAGCTCGACACAATTGGTTAAGTTAATATTGCGATTGTGTGTTTAGAATTGTAAAATGGGAATGTCGCATTGTGGTGTTTTGGGTGGTTGCCCACTGTATATGATATGGATAATTTCAAGTTGCACCCTCAGAGATAGTCACAGAGTTTTAAGCATGACTTGTTGCAATTCGATTATGGTATTTTAAATTCGGGTATGTTGTGGATACCTCATTGTGTTGGATGGATAGCCAAGCATTTTGATTATTTAGAGTCACATTGAATTGGGCTTGTACAGTGACAGGATTACACTTGCATGATTGAATTATTTTGTGCATAGCATGTGTTGGAATGGTGGTTGTTGTCTTCCTGTTTAAATGACGAGTCAGGGTTTTACAATTAAATCTAGATTATTGGGTTAATTGCCATTATGTATGTTTAAAGAATGTCATGCATTTAAATGACAGGCCCAATTGTAGTGACAGTATAACTTCATTGCATTTTTTAAACACGACTTTGGGTGTATTTCATGATTGAAGAAATGTGTGGCAATGATTGATTCAGATGATTAACAGATTGGAAATGGTTACTATTATACATTTGAGAATTGTTATAAGATGAAAATTGGATAAATAAAAGGAACAGAACTCCCTTACAGATTGTTGTGGAATGCATATTGTCTTGTTGATGGCACTGTGTTAGATATTTGACTATGAACAGTGAACTAGCTAATACACAGTGATTGTTATGATCGTTTGGTTGGTGTATCTCCTTTTAACAGAATGACTATATGGATTACTTGATTAATTTTGTGAACAGGAACCGCTCTCATTCCCCATCATTATTTCATTTTTCACTAATTACAACCCCGTTGCCTTCCCACATTCATTTGTTTCACTCCATGTTCTAAAATTGATTATAGTCAAGAAAAGTTATGTGTTGTAGCAGTTGGCAATAGAAGTCTCTTGGTTGAATTACAGTGATGTTTTCTTTGGTTTGCAATTGATTGTTGTTGTCCTTGAGCAGTAATCGTATTTTTTCCCCTTTCAACATATCATGTTTCACTCAATACTAACACCTCACATATCCCAGGACCCTTTATTCAACCCCCTTCTCATTGATAAACAGTGAAACAATTTGTATGGATTGGATTGCATGAGTCTGATACATTGTTGAGCCAAATATGTTTCATATTTTTAAGAGTTGTCATGTATGGTTATTTAAAAGACTATTTTCTAATCAATCATGCATATAGGAATGAGTTTTTTCAACTGAGGTAACCATGGCCGAGGAAACAGAGGGAGAGGTAATTGGAACAAAGGCCCAAGAAGGCCTAGGTTCTCCATACATTTTGATGATGATTCACAAGATCTTGGCCAGTTGTTTCAAGCCATATTTTTCAATTGGATTGGGCAAGGAGTGGTCCAACCCAGGCCTGAAAGGCCTCCTTTCCAAGTTCCGCAAGCCCTGGTATCCTTGTGCCTCCTCACGTCTCATTGCAACCCAAGGTTCCTGAAAATGATGGATGGCAAGAGATTGTCCACCCAGTAGTCTCCCAACATCGTGGCTGGCCTAATTTATCCCTACCTTCTCCTCTACCTATTAACCCCATTGTCCAAGTTTCTCCCCACTCACCAGTGCAGTCCTCTCATGCTAGTATGTTATGATTGTTAAGAACTAATGGGAGTCACAAGGGGTCCCACCTACTAGTTATTATTTAATTATAACCCTTATTATGATTATTAATTTTCCCCCTAATTAAAGTTGGTTGAGTCTTTTAATTAACTTAACTAATGAGTTGGTTCAATTACTTCAACCAATTCTAATTTTTTAAAATCAAAACAAAAGGGAGGAACGGGATGAGGATAGAAGCAAAAGCATACTAAGGTTTTCTCTTTAAGTTTATGTTGAGATAGTTCGGTTTTCATTCATTCAATTATTCATCACAAGCCTAATTTTCTTTTATGATAGTAGGGCCTTATTGTAGACAGCAATATTATGGGCTGAATCACATCATTCAGACACTTGTTTTTCATAGGTGTTGATCTATCTTTGATAGTCTCTGTAGACTTGTCTGTTTGTGAATTAGTTTTCATGACTAACAAAGGCTATTGTGCAGAGTCGAGTGGGCAGAAATCTATGGCAAGTTGATCCATCTTTTAGAGTTTAGTTTTTGTTTTCTGTCAGAGGTCCTTTTGTATGTTCCATCGGTGATGTCTAAGTTTCACTTTGGTCCAAAACTTTTGTATGAGATTTTGTAAACAAAATGACTCTTTGGTGAATTTGAATGAAATAAAGGATTGCTTTATGTCTCATCTATCTTGATTATCATCTTGGGACTTTACTTCTATCTTTACATTTATTTCAGCAACTGATATGTTCAGAAAATTACATAAAAAGTAAATTTCCATCAAGCTTTTTTTGATAAAAGACTAGCCTAAGCACTCATAATTAATACTTGTGAGTTAGGATGTTATTTTTGTTGGCTATAAACCTAGGGTGATATTCCCATCTACTTTGATTTAGCCAAGTAGAGTCTAAAAATTCTTGAGTAAAATAATTTCATATATTTTCCTCAACATTTATTTGGTGACCATACTGGGGAGATCTTCGATATCTCTCTAGTTAATTTTTATACTCGGTTTTCATCGATACATATTTCTTTTCCAAAATTGATTCTTTGATTTTTTTATGTTGGTTGTGGAGCCTAATTATCTTCCTGATTCATAGGTCCTTACTTTCAGCCATGTTTATACCCCATGAAGTATTTACACCCCAAAAGTATGTACACTCTTCCATGCGAGGGAGTGCAGAGGGGGGGTACCCCCTCTACGGGGTCTGGAGGGGCTATCCCCCCGGCTGGGGGGTCTGGGGGCAAGCGGGCCCCCAGCGGGGGTTCAGGGGCAGCATCCCCCGATGGGGGTTCAGGGGCAAATCCCCCGAAGCAAAAATTGTCTTGTAAAAGTATATTGTGATTTCATTGTAAATCTGGACCGTTCACTATAAGGCTGCAGATCTAACGGTAGAGATTATGTTAGGGTTTTTGTTTTCCTAGAAGGAAACCCTCTTTTATGAGGGAAATGTATTGCGGCTATGGATGATGGTGAATATTGTATTCTGAGAGAGGAGACTGTGAGAGAAATAAGAGGAAGTTACAGCGGGTTTTGCTGTAGGTTGTATCCCTTCATTTGTTGGATAATAATAAAAAAAGGACCTGGAAATTTATCTGGTGGACCATGTAAATCTGTGTCTCTCTTGTATTGTGTGTCTTCTGTGTTTTGTTTCTACATTTGTTTTATTTTATTGCTCCGTGGTCCTATTTTTCTAACAACTGGTATCAGAGCGTAAGGTAACTCGCAGGAAAAGAGGGTTCCTGGTTTGAGTGGGAGCAATGTCGGAAGATGGAAAGTTTAGGGTCGAGAAATTTAACGNCCAAAACTACCAGTTATGGAAGATGCAGATGGAAGACTATTTATATCAGAAGGATCTATTCCTACCATTGAGTGGAGTAGCAAAGAAGTCGACGGCCATGAAGGACAAAGAATGGGAGATTCTTGACAGAAAGGCTCTAGGAATGATACGGCTGAGCCTGGCAGCGTCGGTGGATTTCAATATTTCAAAAGAAAAGACAACGAAGGGTTTGATGGATGCATTGGCCAAATTGTATGAAAAACCCTTGGCGTCGAATAAGGTATTTCTAATGAAGAGATTATTTAATATGAAGATGTCAGAAGGTGGGTCTATTGCAGATCATTTAAATGAATTTAATACGGTTACTAATCAACTAAGTTCTGT
>ML777518.1:799869-812842 GCA_009831015.1 Picea engelmannii
ACAGGGTATGTTTTTACTATAGGTGGAACAGCAGTAAGTTGGATTTCGAAACTGCAAAAGGTTGTTGCACTTTCAACAATAGAGGCAGAGTATGTTTCTGCTACAGAGGCTAGTAAAGAAATGATTTGGTTACAAAGGTTTATGGAGGAATTGGGAAAGAAGCAGGAGAATAGTCGGTTGTACTGTGATAGTTAGAGTGTCATTCACCTTGCAAAGAACTCAACCTTCCATTCGAATACTAAGCATATATAGTTGAGGTACCACTTCATACGATCCACCTTGGAATATGGACAATTGAAGCTAGAAAATATACACACTAGCCAGAATCCTACAGACATGTTAACAAAGGGAGTAACCAGGGAGAAACTGAGTTCCTGCTCAGTTTTAGTTGGTCTTCAAGAATGAAGATGAAAATGAGAAATTTGTCAGGTCCAAGAAGGTTCAGAGTCCATCATATACAGCAGCGGTGGAGTTGTTGAGATCATTCTCCAAGTGGGAGATTGTTGGTTGTGGAGCCTGATTATCTTCCTGATTCAGAGGTCCTTGCTTTCAACCGTGTTTATACCCCATGAAATATTTACACCCCAGAAGTATGTACACTATTCCATGCGGGGGAGTGCAGAGGGGGGGTATCCCTCCGGCTGGGGGGTCTGGGGGCAAGCGGGCCCCCAGCGGGGGTTCGGGGGTAGCGTCCTCCGATGGGGGTTCAGGGGCGAAGTCCCCGAAGCAAAAATTGCCTTCTAAAAGTATATTGTAATTTCATTGTAAATCTAGACTGTTCATTATAAGGTCGCAGATCTAACGGTAGAGATTATGTTAGGGTTTTTTTTTCCCTAGAAGGAAACCCTCTTTTATGAGGGAAATGTATTGCAACTATGGATGATGGTGAATATTGTATTCTGAGAGAGGAGACTATGAGAGAAAGAAGAGGAAGTTACAACGGGTTTTGTTGTAGGTTGTATTCCTTCATTTGTTGGATAATAATAAAGGAAGGACCTGGCAATTTCTCTGGTGGACGTAGCCCACACTGGGTGAACCACATAAATCTGTGTCTCTCTTGTATTGTGTGTCTTATGTGTTTTGTTTCTGCATTTGTTTTATTTTATTGCTCTGCGGTCCTGTTTTTCTAACATTTTATTCTAAATGGTTGTTCATATTGCAAGGCAGCCCAATATTGAGCCTAGTCTTCAAGATCATACCAGCATTGCTTTGAATCTGTTTAATACCATCTTAGACACTGCCAACACCCGTGTTGGTCTTAACCATTCTTGGGTAGCAATTGAACGAGATATTAGTGCTCAAGAACAATTGGAAGCTAGACATAGACGGCCTAGAAATCAGCAGTGACCTTTTTGTTTCTTCAATTTTGGGCCTTTCTTTCATGTCCTTAGATTCTGGCGCTTAGCAGAAAAAGAGGCTTGTCACCTGAAATCAATCCTATTGCTGAAATAGGAAGAAGAAACGTTGTGTTATCTTCCCAACAAAGTGCTATAAGGAGGACTTTATATGATTCATCCAGTTCGTCTTTCTTTTCCTCATCTATCATCCACAAGATGGCATCTAGTGGTGGTTTTGGTGGCACTGGAAGTGCTTCATATTCTCAATCCTCATCATTATCAGTGATTGGTATCTTATATAGCCACCATATTCCTATACAATCTACCACAAACCCCACCAAATTCATTAAAAAGTATGGGCTTTTTCAATTCGAAGAAGATGCCACAACTGCACTATGGCATGTGTCCTCTCCTCTTAACCTAGCACCTGCTAATCATCCACTTCCAAAGTTTAAAGAGCACCTGCCTAATTTTTCAGGAAACAACACTGTCAGCACAAATGAACACCTGGTGGAATTTTCTAATGTTTGTCATAACATAGGGGCCAATGACAATGACACTTGCATGTGCTTGTTCGTCAATTCCTTGGAAGGAAAGGTTGTGGTTGATTTCTTTGACCTTCCTCCTAAGATTATGTCTACTTGGGAGGAGTTAATCTATTGGTTCCGATCCACTTATGGGAAATCCAAAAGCCCCAACAAGAATTTAAGGGAATACAATAATGTCACCTATAAGGATGGTGATACCATCAAGTCTTTCAACTTGTGTTTCACCAAGTTATACAATCAAATCCCCGAACTTATCCGCCCTCAGAACCAAGCCGCTTTCATGCATTACTACAATGCATTGCCTTCTCCCTACCGTCATAGGCTTGAGGAAAAATCCATTGATAATATCGGCTCTTCTCTGCATACTTTTTCAAAGTATGAAGAACAGCTTGAAAGAACTGGTCTTCCCCACGGAGAATCAGTTAGAAAAACAGACATGTCCGCCCTCTTACAGCTAGTACAAGATATGAATAATCATATGATAGTGTTCAAGTGAAAGGGAACTGTCTGCCCTCTCACCCCTGGAGCTTTATCCTCTTCTGCACCCCCCTTTAGGAATCCGATTGAAAATAATTTTCATCCTAAGTCTATCTTGCCTCGGAGTTGGTGTAAATTTTGCGAGGAACACCACGAAGAAACCACATGTGAGGTAAAGAAGAGTGCCAGAGATAAGATATTTGGTAAAATATCGGAATCTACTATCGTTGTCCTAGATTTTTCAGAGCTAGAGGATGTCATGGTCATCAACACTAGGAACAAGGCCTATGCCCCTAAGGGAAAATTTGATTATCCCCGCAGTTTTTCTACCCCGAGCTCATCCTCAACTGCTGCAACTCTCTAGGTTTCTAAGGTTCCTGAGAGTCAAGGAATCACTCCTCCTCTCCCCTCTTCCAAATACTATATCTTGAATCAATTGGCCAACATCAAAGCAAATGCAACCCTTCTAGACATGGTTGTCATCCCCGAACAACATATGCATTTGAAATAATTCATGGAAGGAAAAGATTTTGTTGTAGCCAATCTTTCCAAAGAGGTAAACGAAGAGGATTCTTCTGTAAATAAAGTAGGTGTACATAAATTTAGATACCCTATAAAAAATCCCCCTTTTTATATTTCTGTAAAGATTATGGATAAAATTGTCCATTGTTGCCTCATTGATGGTGGTTTGGGCCCAAGTGTGATGTCGAATATTATTATGGAAGAGCTAGGCTTGTCTTGTACAAATGAAAACTCCATAAGCATGCTCTCCTATAATAGTTTACAACAAACAACCATAGGCGAGATTAAGGATGTGACCTTGGTTTTATGTGCTCATCCTGAGATAAGAACAACTTTCAGCATTCAGGTAATTGATATGCATGTAATCAATTACTCAATTATCTTGGGAAGGGATTGGCAAGCCTTAATAGGTGGATACCTATCACTCGACGGGACACATTTATCCATTCCTCAGAATGGTAAGAACATTATAGTCCTTAGAGAGGGAATAATCTCACCCTACATAGAGAGTGTTCCGCAGTCTAGCATAAACTATATCGAGGAAGACCTAGGAGTATATTCCATCTTTTCCGAGGAGGATAATATTCCTTTGGAACGAATCGATTTAGATGATGATATATGGCACATACACTTTGATGGTTCATGCTCTAATGAAGGTAATGGTGCTAGCATTATCTTAGTTTCCCTTGTAGGAAGAATTCATAATCTGTCTTACAGGTTAGAGTTTGCTTGTACTAACAATGCCACGAAGTTCGAAGCTTTATTATTGGGCATTGAAAACGCTCTTAATCTTGGTTGTGGTCACCTTTTAGTTTTCAGAGATTATGAGCTTGTTGTGAACTCGATACGAAAAATGTGCACTCCTAGAAACAAGTTGATGGAACGATACTCCCAAACTGTTTGGGTGCTTATCTCGAACCTTTCATCCTTCAACATCACTCATGTTAAGAGGGAGTTGAATTCAATGGTTGGTCGGTTAGCTATCTTTGTAGCTTCTCCTAAGAAACAACTTTTACCTCACGGGCCTGACTATTCTTTTCAATCTCTATATCGTCCATATATCCCTGACAATGTAGAATCTTGGCAGGCCCTCCCTAACAAAGAGAGAAATTGTTCTTTCATTCAAGATGAACCTTTTAAGTCCAAGGAGATTATACCCATAGAAAACAATAAAATTCCTAAGGGATTGACTCCTCTTGAGAGTTTGTTTTCATCGAGTGATGTAGGCAATAAAGAAAAACAGAAAGAAGAGGAGTTATGAAAGAAGGTGGTTGAAACCATCTCCCTAAACATTAGGACACCTGAATCTTCAACGAATGTTAAAATAAATGTCCAATGCTCTGATAAAGAAGAGATGAGGTTTTTCGGGATACTCGGTGGATCTTGAAAGGTTTTTGCTCGATCTTCTGAAGATCTTTGTGGTTTTGATCCTGGTCTTGTTCAGCATACTATGAAACCAGGGAAGCAAAAACAAGGACTTGTTAACTCTGCACTGAAAGCTCCCTTTCAAAAGGGGTTGGAGAATTTCTTAAGGGCTGGGATTATTTTTTCAGTCCATCCTAAATGGGTTTCCAATTGGGTACATGCTTCAAAGATCACAGATTATATTAGAACCTACATTCATCTTTGCACCTTTAGTCAGGATATTATAAGAAATCCCCCCCCCTCAATACAAGAATGATTCTACAGCAGGTTGTAGAGTTATAGTTGAAGCCCTTACTTGACGAAATTCTGGGTTACAATAAAATCAAGGTAAAAAGGGAAAATGTTCACAAAACCACTTTAATTTCTATTTGTGATACTATGTCTTACAAATGCCTTCCTTCTGGCTTACTTGATACAAGTATCGTTTTTAAAATACCTATGCACACGACTCTTGATAAATTGGTCAGTCTCCATCTCTATCTTGATGATCTAATTGTGTGAGTCAAAGGGATGATAATTACATCATAATTCCAAGTGTCGGGTCCTTTCCAAACTGCTTTTGTATTGGACACTAACTCTTACATCTTAAAGGATTTATAGGAGCAATTGTTTTCCTACAGCACTAACAGTCCTCGCTTGAAGTATTGTGAGGGGGCAGCGTGAAAAGTTCTAATGATGATTGGATTTTTTGTATATTAGTAGCTTAGCTATGCTTTCATTTTTGCGCTATTTGCTTCTCTGTTTTACAGTAGTTTGATTTCTGCTTTCTGTTTCAAAACTTTTCTTGCCGCTTCTTCATTTTGTCTTTTATTGCTGTTGTTTTAATTTCCTCATTTTTACTTATGTCATGATTTTGTTTCTATCATTTTTTTTAAGTTAATTTGGTCAATATAGGATGTTGGATCAATTCCTTCACAGTGACACCCCTGCAAAGCATTGTTAGTCAATAACAATCAAGCTTACACAGTTGTTATGGTGTCTCCTCTGAAAAACCCTTGAAATTGTTATATATTTCCATTGTTGTCTTGTAAAGGATTGGCTATCTCCCGCTTCTTCTTGCCATTTCTTCGTCCATTGAGATTTTAAGAGCCAATCTAAAAAAAAATTCCCTTAAAGTGAGAGCATATCTCGATCGAATGATTATGCATACAGTGGTAAAAACCCCTCATACTTAACACCTTTCATGAATTATTCTCAAATTCTCGGTCATCTTTCTATTAAATCCGCTCACTTCCCCCTGTTGCATAATCTTCCTGGTTATTTCTTCTTGACCCACTGTTCTTGGTCTGCGAAACCATGAGTTCTGAGTTCTAAATTTGTTGAAAAAAACAAATTTCTCTGTGGAGTCGCCAATTTGTTGACGATTAAAAACGACAATGAAGTTTTGCCCACAAAGTGTTGTTAAAGCCTATTATTATAAAAGTTAAATAATACTAGTAGGTGGGATCCCCTTGTAGATTGGAGATCAGGTTTGGTCCTTATTTGATGTTGTGCTCATGTTCGAGATTGCTTACATGGTTGATAAGATCTTATTTTTATTGACTATAGATTGGGCTTATGAAGTATTGGTTCCTTATGTTACTACGGCCTATGCTATTCATTGATACCATTGCTATATGTTCTAGGGACACCTGCACAATAAACATGTTAGCAAATAATATAGACAAGCAATTAGAAGCGAATGAAAAGCAATGCGACAAATGCAAAGAGAAGAATTTAAACTATGCTATATACTATACTACATGCATCGATTTTTAATGGATTGTTGTTATCCTAGATATTAAGTTAATAGCTATGCGATTATGTTTGAGTTATATAGTTGATATGCATGGTGATTATGTTATGGCACAAGTTGATGTGGATTGCGATATTGGTGATAATTCGATACATGGTTTATTGGATCATATAGTTGATATGTAATATGGTCAAGTTGGAAATGGAAGGTATGATGCAGGTGGCACCTTTAACAAGTAATAGATGCAACTTCCAATGCATGGTTTAAATGAATTGTTGATAGATTAATGGTTGGTGTGTACTATTGAATTAATTGACTGTGGGTGGAGACGAAGTGCATTTACTGCACATCACCCTTACTCCTTCGTTGGCCACCACCCTAATTGGGCCATTGTTCAACTTGGTTGTTGTGGTTATGCTCCGAATTCCTAGCAAAGAGGAACCGCTCGACCAGCTCGCGTTTAAAGTGCTTGGATTACAGGTATTTTTTTTTTCCATCCATGAGTTTGCTCTGTTATGAAATGGATATTGGCTCAAATGTATTGGTTGTGTTTTCCTTAAGTACTACAACTGTATGAAACTGTGATTTTTCCGGAGTGAATTGTTGGTGGCTTTCTCTATGATGATGTCTGGAGTTACAATGTATGGGATCCTCTCTCTGTCACCCTTGTCAGTTTGGTTGGAGGGTTTTGTTTGGTCTTGAATGGCTAGTTTTCTTCATGCTCTTCGTATCCATGTATCCAGTCTTTGGCTTTTGTGGGGTTTAGGGGTTGGAAGCACCCTGTGTCGTTGCGTTTTGTTCACTTGAGCATTGGTTTGTTTTCACCACTAAAGGTCGAGTAGTGGGCTATTTGATTCTTTCTCGGCCCTGTCTTCATTTCAGTGTTGTGGTTGTTTGGCTGGAGAGCCATGAGGGTTATACCCTGCATGTGTTCAATATCATTACCAAGCCGAATTGGAGCCTCACTCCTATTCTATATCCCTCATGTCGCGGGATTTGTTACTTGTCCATGAATAAGTTGTGGTTCTCTCAGTGTATGCACCATTGGTCTTGGAGGCTTTCACCATTGAAAGGAGTTAACTCTATCTTTCACTATGTTGGCCACAGAGAAAACCCTTAACTCCTCCATTCTGAGGGTTGATAGAGAAGACTGTCGGGTTTACTAATTGGTTATTGTTGATTGGTATGTATTGTCGACAAAATTGAGTAAAGGCTCGCCCAGTTTGTCATGTGACAATCATGTTGGTTTTGATATCTAGTCACTGCCTTTGTTATTACAATGGATAAACCCTACATTGTTAATTGGACAATTCAAAATACACAGTTGCTCTCCTTGTGGTTGATAATCCAGTATTGTTTTAATTGAGAAGGTTACAGCCTCGCTTCATGTCGATACATGGGTATGTGTGGTTGCCACAGCATGGTAGGTCGGTTGTTGATTATTACGACAGTTCAAGTATAGGCTCAACATTGAATTGGTTGATTGGTTGATACACAGTGACTGTATTTTTTCACTAAAGATTATTTGGATGCTTAACTTGGCATTGGTTACAATTCCTTAGTGATGCTCGCACATATTGCATTTGTGTTTGTGGTATTCCTACACCACGAATAAATGGTCATTGTAACTATGAAGTTTTTTGGGAGGCTAAATGGTTATTGCAAGCAGGATGACTGTAGAAAATCCATCCACTGTATGATTATTTGATTGCATCATTAGGGATGAGCCCGAGTTTTTATACAGCATGGTTGATTGCAGTTTGATTAATTTGAAGCAATATTGTATTAGATTGATAGATCGGCATGATTGGTTAAGTTAATATTGTGACTGTGTATTTAGAATTGTAAAATGGGAATGTCGCATCGTGGTGTTTTGGGCGGCTTCCCACTGTGTATGATATGGATAATTTTGGGTTGTGCCCTCAGAGATAGTCACAGATTTTTAAGCACGACTTGTTGCAATTCGATTATGGTATTATAAAGTCGGGCATGTTGTGGACACCTCGTTGTGTTGGATGGATAACCCTGCATTTTGATTATTTAAAGTCACATTGAATTGGGCTTGTACAATGACAGGATTACACTTGCATGATTGAATTATTTTGTGCATAGCATGTGTTGGAATGGTGGTTGTTGTCTTCTTGTTTAAACGACGAGTCAGGGTTTTACAATTAAATCTGGATTATTGGGTTGACTACCATTATGAATGTTTAAAGAATGTCATGCATTTAAATGACAGGCCCGATTGTAGTGATAGTGTAACTTCATTGCATTTTTGAAACACAACTTTGGGTGTATTTGATGATTGAAGAAATGTGTGGAAGTGATGTATTCTGATGATTAACAAAGTGGAAATGGTTATTATTATACATTTGAGAATTGTTATAAGATGCAAATTGGATAAATAAAAGGAACATAACTCCCTTACAGATTGTTGTGGAATGCATATTGTCTTGTTGATGGCATTGTGTTAGATATTTGACTATGAACAGTGAACTAGCTAATACACAGTGATCGTTATGATCGTTTGGTTGGTGTAACTCCTTTTAACAGAATGACTATATGGATTACTTGATTAATTTTGTGAACAATAATCGCTCTCATTCCCCATCATTATTTCATTTTTCGCTAATTACAACCCCATCACCTTCCCACATTCAGTTTTTTCACTCCCTATTCTAAAATTGATTATAGTCAAGAAAAGTTATGTGTTGTAGCAATTGGCAGTAGTAGTGTCTTGGTTGAATTACAATGATGGTTTCTTTGGTTTGCAGTTGATTGTTGTTGTCCTTGAGCAGTAATCGTATTTTTTTCCCCTTTCATCATATCATGTTTCACTTAATACAAACCCCTCAGATATCCCAGGACCCTTTATTCACCCCTCTTCTCATTGATAAACAGTAAAACAATTTGTATGGATTGGATTGCATGATTCTGATACATTGTTGAGCCAAATCTATTTCATATTTTTAAGAGTTTTCATGTATGGTTATTTAAAAGACTATTTTCTAATCAATCATGCATACAGGAATGAGTTTTTTCAGCCGAGGTAGCCATGGCCGAGGAAACAGAGGGAGAGGTAATTGGAACAGAGGCACAAGAAGGCCTAGGTTCTCCATACATTTTGATGTTGATTCACAAGAGCTTGGTCAGTTGTTTCAGGCTAGATTTTTCAATTGGATTGGGCAAGGAGTGGTCCAACCTAGGCCTGAAAGGCCTCCTTTACAAGTTCTGCAAGCCCTGGTATCCATGTGCCTCCTCACATCTCACTGCAACCCGAGGTTCCTAAAAATGATGGATGGAAAGAGATTGTCCACCCGGTAATCTCCCAACATTGTGGCTGGCCTAATTTATCCCTACCTTCTCCTCCGCCTATTAACCCCATTGTCCAAGATGCTCCCCACTCACCAGTGTAGTCCTCTCATGCTGTCAAAAGGTTGAAAACCGAGTCCCACCATGCCCTTGACAAAGGAAAAGCCATTGTTGTCCCTTCCTCGCCCTCTATGGGTTCTGACAAATCCGTGTCTTCCTGGATGCATTTGAGGGACGATTTTTCCCACGTGATCATTGATATTAAGCCTAAAGGCTCGGCGCAGCCAAAGGAAAATTCAGGAAAATCAAAGGGTGACAGCAGCAATCAAGGAAATATTGCATCACAGAGTGGGAAATATGGCTTTTGAGTTTTATTTTTATCTATTATTGATGACAGTTGACTTCAGGAAAACTTTGGACAGCATGTTTTATTTTTGGTTACATGAGTAATATTTTTTTTAAATAATTTCAAATATCATGAGCTAAATTGTCAAATGTGAATATGTGGATGGGAGTCACAAGGGGGTGTGTTTTTGCTCAATTGACTAGTACGTTGTGATTGTTAAGAACTAATGGGAGTCACAAGGGTGTCACAAGGGGTCCCACCTACTAGTTATTATTTAATTATAACCCTTGTTATGATTATTACTTTCCCCCTAACTAAAGTTGGTTGAGTCTTTTAATTAACTTCACTAATGAGTTGGTTCAACTACTTCAACCAATTCTAATTTGTTAAAGGCAAAAGGAAAGGGAGGAACAAGAGGAGGATAGAAGCAAAAGCATACTAAGGTTTTCTCTTTAATTTTATGTTGAGATAGTTCAGTTTTCATTCATTCAATTATTCATCACAAGCCTAATTCTCTTTTATAATAGCAGGGTCTTATTGTAGACAGCAATATTCAAGGTCGAATCACATCATTCATACACTTGTTTTTCAGAGGTGTTGATCTATCTTTGATAGTCTGTGTAGACTTGTCTATTTGTGAATTAGTTTTCATGACTGACAAAGACTATTGTGCATAGTCGAGTGAGCAGCAATCTATGGCAAATTGATCCAGCTTTTAGAGTTCAGTTTTGGTTTTTTGTCAGAGGTCTTTTTGTATGTTCCATCGGGGATGTCTAAGTTTGACTTCAGTCCAAAATTTATGTATGAGATTTTGTAAAGAAAATGACTCTTTGGTGAATTTGAATGAAATAAAGGATTGTTCTATGTCTCATATGTCTTGATTATCATCTTGGTGACTTTACTTCTATATTTACATTTATTTCAGCAACTGATATGTTTAGAAAATTACATAAAAAGTAAATTTACAGCAAGCTTTTTTTTATAAAAGACTAGCCTAAGCACTCGTAATTAATACTTGTGAGTTAGGATGTTATTTTTGTTGGCTATAAACATAAGGTGATATTCTCGTCTACTTTGCTTTAGCCAAGCAGATTCTGAAAATGCTTGAGTAAGATCATTTCATATATTTTCCTCAACACACATGTAGGGTGTTGTGCACTGGGGATAGTACAAAAATAAGGGGGAGTGGAATGTAACATCCCTAGTTTTAATCGCCACAAATTATAATGTAATTATATAAATGTGAATTAGGTTGGTGAGCCGATGTTTCGAGGAAAAAAACCTGTATTTATTTTATTATGGCGAGGGGGCGAATTGTATGTTGTGTGCATTGAAATAATTAACAAAAGTAATAATCATTGGCTATGATATGAAAGGGATGAAGAACGATGGGGGGCTGTGATTTCATAAGAGAGAGAAACTACAATAGGGGAATTATTCATGGATATTAATCCAAACCACATTCCTGAACTATTATTATTATTGTGTGAACATTTTATTTGTTGTTTAGTGTTCCTAAAACCAATCATTAAACTCATGTAAGAGGGTGGGTGTAAGGAGTTGTATCTCATATTTATTGGAGAGCATGGGCATGAGTACAATCAACTTGGGGAAGAGTGTAAGTCAAGTCAAACAAACAAACAAGAGAGAAAATGTGTATGGCCAAAGGGGTAGTTTTTGGGCATTCATGTTTTTGCATGGAGGACAATTTTTACATGCAGTTCTTGGACAACAAAAGAGGAGTTGAGTGTTAAAAAGAGCACCAACCATGTTCTTGAGAGTAGTCATTGTTTGGTTGTGTTTTGTGCTGAGAGAGAGGCTTGTGTGCCTGTAAATCGGGTTGTGGGCCTGTAAAGCATTTTTTTGTGGATAAAATGGTTCAAGAGCCTTGTGAAGGTTGTTATGAGCACTCTTGAAGTAGCTGGGAGGATTTATGGTCAACCAGATGCACTAGAGCTCTGGAGGGAAGTGGGAAGGCCTTAGGGACTATGTGCAGTGAAGGAGGATTCCATTCCTTAGGTTGTGCAGGTTGTGGGAAACATATTTGGAACTTAGGTTTTGGGGTTGTTGTGTGTGGAGAGTGGATAGCCAGAAGGGTTGGATTTCCTTGTGGATTCATAGCCTCATCTCAAGGATGGTTTGTTGTTGAAAGGAAATGAACAGCAGCACCTATGGCTGGGAAGTTCATCATTCGTATGCAACCACTTGGTTAATTATTAACATATAAGTGTTTATGTTATGTTCTTATGTTATTCTGTTGTGTAAATATTGAATATGAATGTTGAATATTTTGTCATTGCTTGAACAGTGGCATTCATGGTCTTGTTTATGTTGTTAGATGCAATTAGAACATGGTATCAGTCATATGATTAAATCTGTGTGTGATTTGTAGCTAGTAAGATATAGGAAATTATTAAGTAGGAAATCTTATGATTTAATGTGTATTCCACTCGTAATGTTATTCAGTTGGAGGTTGGGTACGTTGGGTACGTTACATAAACAATCCCATCAAATGATGATTTAAAATCCAAAGACATGAGAGTGTGGTGGTTTAGCATGTTGATTATAGTCTAGAAGTGTGTTGTTTTGCTTGTGTATCTAGTTACAATATTATACAATATTAGCTCATGTTATAGGTTCACTATACTGCTTTCGTAGTTGTTATGTATTACTTTTAATAGAAATGAAATAATTATCTACTTTTGCTACTAGTCTTGATTCTAGATCATGGATTTGGGCTAGTTGAGCAGATAAGCTACCTTTTATATTTTGCTTCCATCTAGTCATATACTGTTATCATAAGAGAAATATTAGAATGGTGTAAAATGGTGTACATAGTGCAAATGGATACAAGGCAATTCTCATTGTAATTAAGTTTTTTGCACAAAAGTAGAAACTTTTATTCTGAAGTAGTTTTGTATGTGTATTTGATTGTATATTCTAACATATCTTTGAGCTTGTTTGAGATTAAAAGTTCTTACCAACTTAATAGTGTCAAGATATTATATGATTATTCTTTAATTCCACTAGAATACATAATATGGGTAAAGGAATTGATAAGAAAATTGAGTCATTTATATTTTAGATACCTTTATATATTTTAAATATTGGCTTTTTTTATGCTTCTGACTTTCAAATGTGCAAAGAGAATGTGAAGAGTACATTGAAGAGATATGGAATTAAAGGAATTGAAATCTTCATCTAAAGCATGAGAATGTTAATGGTTCTTTTAGTGTTCCCAATGTATGAGTTGGTAGGCACTGACATAGTT
>ML777518.1:821144-843423 GCA_009831015.1 Picea engelmannii
TTTTACTTTAGATTCCATATTTAATATTACTATCTCAGTGCACAAAATACTGAAATAAACTGAAACTGAAATGAAAGAAGCTAAGCAAATAACACACCATCCACACAATTTGAATGAACACAAGATGTACCCTGCGAAAACCCGACACTGGAAAAAACTAGCTAGAAGGTGAGGCCTATGCCTTGCTCTTTTCTTCTCAGATATAAAATGCAAATACAAAGAAAGTGCACTCACTATGGAGTTGCCATGGACACTATGGCCAGTATGGCTGCTACAAGATCTTCTACTTCCTTTGTTTTTCTTCAATATCCCACTCCTGGATGCTCTGCTCAACTATGGAACAATAAACAATACAATAAGAATGGAACCCCTTCCTATCCTAGCGGCCCAATATTTAACATGGCCTAATAGCCATCTAGGGTTAGGTTTAGGGGTTTTTTTGCATGCCTCAACTCCTGATTAGGGTTAGGATTTTGGACGCTCTAAAATATTCTTGAAAGTCCACGCATGACTAGTTCCACATGTGTGAGTAATGGAAGCCGACATTGCATGCACTTGATATCATGGTGGTCAACAAGATAGGTCAACTTGAGGGGAGGCATAACTTCCTCATATGAACTCCAACTGAGGTGATTTTCACATCATTGGAAAGCTCTATATGTGTAGAATAGCATAGAAATGTTGAGAACTTTGTTAGCAAAGTTTTAACCCCAAAAATGGCCATTTAAGGCCTCAAACAGGCTTCAGAAGTTTCTGGACCTCAAAGCACCAAAATGGGACCTGCCCTTAAAATGGGCCCTACAAGCCAATATCTCCAATCTTCCACCTATAAAGCACCAAAGTAGATGGCAACTTGCATAACGATCCATTTTGGATCACCTACACCTACAATTACATCCAAGGGGATGGGAAGTGAAATGGGCTCAACTACTTCACCTTCTATAGATACCACATTATTGTGCTTTGTTCCAAGAACATAACCTGGGACACAAGCTACAATCCGTTTGATTATTAAAAAAAACAGGAGGAAGGTAGAAGTGCATAGGATTTCATTGTGGGATGGAATACCCTTTAGCATTGCTAGAAATAATCCATTCTACCATGTAATGTTTGTTATTGATGTTGTAACTGAACCTGGATATAAGGTCCCCACTTCTGATGACTTGAGAAGGCCAATCATTTGAAGTGAAAAAAATAAGGATTTCATGACTAGATTGAAGGAATTGAAAAAATCAAGGGAAACCACCAATTGCATTATTATGTCTACTGATTCAATGGATGTGAAGGGCATGACCCTCTTAAATTTCTTAGTTTCTTATGCCGAGGGGGCCAATGTTTATGAAATATGTGGATGAATTTTTTAATGTTAAATATGGCACATTGTTATGTGACTTGTTGAATGAGTTCATTTGGGAGATAGTTGTGGAGCATGTTGTGCTAGTCATAACACACAATGTTGCTAGTTATGTCGTAGCAGTGTTTTAAAAACTGCCAAACTGGAACCAAAACCAGTTGGATCATTCGGTTCACCCCTTGGGTACACTGAACCAGGTTGTGAACCAATTCAACCAGTTCAATGGACCAATTCGACCAGTTTGATAGACTGGTTCAACCAATTTGGCCGGTTTGACTGATTTGACCAATTGGTTCTACCAGTTCAAACACTCAATTTTAAAAATAAAAAATATTAAAATTTTAATATTTGATGTACCTTTTAGTAAACCAGTTCATAAACCAAGTCATCAACCAATTTCAATCTGATTCTAATCCGAGTCCGATCTGACCCTCAGTTGATTCCGAGTCCAATTCCAAGTTTTAAAACAATGTGTGGTAGTAAGCAAATGTTGTTGGAAACAGACACCCCATATTGTTTTGGACTCCGTGTGTTTCACATTGCATTGATTTGAAGCTGCGAGATATTAGCAAAATTTACTTTATCAAGGAGGTGATTGAGGAAGTTTAGGCCATCACTAGATTCAAATATAACCATGCATGGTACTTAGCCTCATGAAGACAATGTGATCCAAACTGGATCCTCGCCAAAATCTCTTTGTAAACTTTGTAATAAGCATTTAGTTGTCTGTTTGAAAAAGTTGAGTAAATGTCCAAAAATTCACTTGGAAGTTGAAATGAACCATTGTGATGGTTGGCCTTTCAAGGGAAGGTTGTCGAGAAGAAGGGCATTGAATGGAAGAAAAGAGAGTGGAGGCTAAGAGGAAATGAAGAAGGGCGTCCCTACAGGGGAGAGCTCAAAGAGGCAGTCAGCTCAAAGATCGTAGGACAAAGGAGACATAGTGCTTGGCCACGCATGAACAAAGTTTGTTGTTGATTTCAATCCACCTATAAATTTGTTTCTGCTAGTGAGTAACAATGCATAAGGTTTTCTATGCATAGCTCACCCTTTTTCTAATCAATTCCTCTTAATGAAAATCCTCTAGAACCTGGTTTTTCCATTTAGATTTCCAGTGTGAAAAAATCTATGTTGTCTCATGGTGTTAATGGCTATGTATACTTGCTGTAATTTTGGTTTTAATCTGTTCCCACATTTTATGTAAACCATGAGAACTACTATAACAGAGCTACATTGTCATCCTAGCTCTGTTCACTGGTTTAAATCATTACTCGAGTGTTGGAATTGGTTGAGTGTATTGTTGGTTCACTGCTTAACCGCATTCTATAGCCAATCTTGCAATTGCTTCTTGCTGGGTGTTTATTATTTTGTGGTGGGTTTGTATGAGTACACATCATTTCAACTAGTTCCAGTACCATACACTACAGCCTTGTTGAATTCACCCATTATTCACTTATTTGATCACTGGAATGATAGCGACAACACTACCACATATCTTCCATTCAATGTGTGGAGGGAACTTGAAGCTCAAGAACAGATTTCGAGAGCCTCTATTGAACAGAGGTATGTCTACTGAAGCAAGCGTTTGAATAGTGAACCAAATATGACAACTTTTTGTCTCTTCCCCCCTCCCCATGAAATCCAGAAGGCCTGGTAAAGACTTCCTCCTGGAAGGTTCTCTAGAAGAGAGCTTAAGAAAGAAAAACTTAAAAGAGACTATGATTGAATGCAACCAAGCTGGAACATATCCAAAGACATCTCGAGAAGATGGTGCTCACATAAGCATATCTAGCTATTCCTAAACAATATAAGGAAGACAGTAGAAGAGAAGTTTGGTTGAGTTTAATACAGACTTTTAAACCAAGTCAGTCTTAAATGAAATTGAAGACCTCAAAGACAGCACTAGGTCAACTACACTCAGAAGGAACATCTTCACCCTATTGGCCAACCTTAACTCAAGATAAAGTAGAAGCTAGTTAGGTTTGGATTTCACCAGTTAAGACTAACCTGGGATTTCAGTAAAGCATCCTAAATGCACCAACGGAAATAGCCCTTGTCATTTCAGACAGAGCCACCAGGTATGTGGAAGCGGCCAATTAAGAAGACCATGAGAAAATGACAAGTAAATTGAATACTCTCCGGCAGAATTTTCAAACAATGGTTTCCCTTGTTGCTACTAACATAGCAGTTCTCAATACGGACATGGCCACCTTCATCTTCTCTGTAGACAACTAGGCCTTCGGAACCACCAAAGATAAAGCCAATTAAGGACTTTTTTTGTCTAAATTAACACTAGCAGTTTCGTCTTTCAACAATCTTCAGTTGGTTTACTTCTTTTGTCTAGAACCAGATGTGAGTTTATCATGCTTGTTTTTGGTCACAGGTTTGACTCGCTTAATTCCCCCCGGGTGAGGCCCCATAATCAGGACCAACAGTTTACCCTGCTTACCATCCATGGAACATGGGGAAGTACTTGGAGGGTTTTCCGCGAGTACATTTCCTCGGAAAAGGTCCATGGCTACAAGATACAATATACATGTCTAAATGCTAGAATACATACATTTTGATACCTTGTTTGTCTCTTGGGAAATCTATTAAACACAAAAGAATCCAAAATAAAACATCAAACCCAATTTGAATATCACAAACCAATTCAAATAAAATGCTATTCAAATAAAATAACCAAACAGCGTAGCTTGTTCTTAAAACTTCTTTGCACGACCAATTTCTCATGAGTATGACATCTTGATTCATGCAACCTTCAACTTTTACAGTAGCATCTACCAATAGTAAATACAAGTACTCATTAGATTTCGTTATACTACACACAATAAAGAAATTCTTGTTTAGAAGAGAATTGGTGCATGATTTAAGTTCTATTAGCTTTTATGCCTCAGATACTTTGTGCATTGCAAATTCTTTCATCCATCCTATTCTTGTGCCTTTCCATTCACTGAAAGTTATCAACATTTTTTCATAAATTCCTTTAAGCATGCCACTCAAGAGCAGTGTAAAGCTCATCGGTTTGGCGCGTTGAAGTTGAGACTTTTGGTCATACTTGATGAGATTCCGCAAACTCGGTATGTTCATACTACTGACTCAGCTGGCATCCATAGAAAAGTAAAATTGAAAAAAAAACTTCATTCTTCATCGATTTCTCTGTTTTTTGGGCTGTGAGTGGAGGTTTTCAGCTGTCAAAGGGCATGGACTAAAAAAACTTGTCTTTCTTAAAAAATTCAAGCCTTTAGAGACCAAAAAGTCGCTTGGGAGTACAGAGGCAGCTGAATTTTCCAATCATAACTTCGCGCAGGTGCCATTTTTTTGCAAGGGGTGCACATTGGAAAATAGATTCAACATCAGAGGAGCCCTGGAAGTTGGAACACATTATTGGTGGGGTATATTGAAGTATATTCACCTTTTTTCTGGCTATTTTATGCTACAAACAGTGAAGGCATATTGTTATTTCAAATTTCTCATAAACTAGTGGCATAGACCTAAAAACTAGATTTCATCTTCTTAAGACATTTCAAAATGGTGAAGCACAACGATTTGTATTGGGCATATTACAAGGACCTTGGTGGGGGAAAGGTCCAATGCAATTTCTGCACTAGATCAATAAGTGGGAGTGTGAACCATCTCAAGTAGCACCTTGCCAAAATCACTGGCAGCAATATAACCCTGTTAAAAAGTGCAAGTGGATGTAACCCATAAATGCCAAGTCAATCTGGATGCCATAGCTGAAAAAATGAAATAAATCTAAGACAAACAACATGAACATTGAGATAGGGCCCCTTCTTCATCTTCCACTGTTGAAACCACTACTACCTATCTTGCTAYTGAGAGTGTTATATGACTCCTCCCTACCACATTCATGTACCCTTCTCATGTCCTTTCCTTCTAACCTCTCCCTACCACATTCATGTACCCTTCTCATGTCCTTTCCTTCTAACCTCTATTCATACCATTTTCACTCCATGTACTCAACCCAATTCTCAAAGTAGCAAATGGGGGTAGAAACTCTATGAACAAGCACTTAAAGCCATAAATAATTTTTGGTTTTGTCTGGCTCATCATTTAATTATAACAGATCCCCATACTGGCAAGTTATGATGCATGCTCATATCGTGTGTTGCCCTGGTTTTAAATCCCTTCTAACAGTCTCAGTACTCAAAAGTACATAGCAAGGTGATTCATTCCAAATTTTGAATCTCTTGAAAGAAATTAACCTTCCTTGTAATGTTTTAAAAAATATACTCTAGTTGCTTAAGTTTTTTTCAGGTAGCATTTTAATAAGTCTAATAAGGAAAAACTGCACAAATTCAATATATCTTGAGTGCCACAGTTCACCTTTTAAATAAATTTATGTCTCAGTAAGTTTTGGATATCATGAATAACTTTTTAATTGTCAATTTGCTGACTCATACAATCGAGTTGAATCGACTCCTTCAAAAATGCAGGAGCGAACAATATCCTTTGGTTGTCACTTTTAGGGACCCATCGAAAGAAAATATCTAGAGGAAGTGACCCATTGCATAATTAACAGGATTCCTTTATTTTGTCATAGATGTCAATTTTGTCTTTCCACCTAGTTTCCATGGCAGTCATTGTAGTAATGTAATCTTTTAGAAAATAAATGTCATATCAAATCCGTTATTTGCAGTTAACCCAAACAATAAGAATTTGGATTTGGGAATCTAGTTTGATTAAAGTTAATCTACGGTTTTAGCTGAGGCATGCAACTAATGGTGTGTGTGAATGCACATAAACACACACACACACACATAAACAACATTGTAAATCAGAATTTGCAACTATGAGTAGTAATGTAACACAATGACATGCAGTGAAGAACTGTTATAGTACTAGAAACAATGGAATATGTATTAGTCGTTTGAAACAAAATAAAGGAAGAAGGCAAAGGCTGTAGAAAGATTAATATTGGAAAATAGAATCAAACAAAATGCAGTGCAAACTCCTTCAAACAGTTTAGTTGGTTGAAATTTGGATACTGTCAGGCTATGATGAAAATTATTGTTGTGGCTTTCCTATTATGAAAGAAAACACGCTTGGTATATGATGTTTAAGACATACATCATTGTCATAATTTTTGAGTTTATAACAGACCAACAACTATATCTTACCTGACAAGATAAATGCTTAAACAAGCAATTGTTATGATGATAGAACACCCACTAATTTTCGTAGATTGTAGTTAAGGATGTATCTTTAACTATCTTAGTCTATGGTTAATGACATTTAATAGGTATAACACTGCAGGTTGACCAAGGGATGATCCTAGACCTGTGGGATTGTGTACAGAGTTGCCAACACAAACACCTAAAGTCCAACAATTGTACTCAATCCCGGCTCTCTGTATTCCTCCGAATGTATCATGCCTTTCCAATATGGATTAGCATTGCGATAGACAAGAGCACCAAGACATGTTTAAGGACAACTTTGTGTGCAAGAATATCTTACAAAGATATTAACTGGAGATTTCTACACTCGGCTTCCATAAAAATGACATCCCGGAAAGGATTCAAGCTCACCCCCCTATATGCATGTCACACCAACCGTATTGCCTCTTCACATGCAAGTTCTACTAAGTTGATATAGTTCTCATGGGTATCTAGTTTGTATGACACTCGAGCTGACCATCCTTAATCTACCATATCTCAGCTGCTAAATATAGCTACCATACATTAGCCAATTTTTCCTCATATAAATAAATCTCAAAACAAAATTACCCATAAGGGTCTCCTCTACAATTTTTCAGCTTCCAAATATTAATCATGTATGTTATGCTTTTATTCAGTTTTCTAGAGTCCCTAAGATGGATTGCAACATTTTTTACCTTTTTTCCCAGTGTCTTGACCCAACTATTGTTTAGAGTATTCTTGTAGATTTGTAATACTCGGGGAATAACAGCAATAATAATTGTAACAGTAACATCGATCACCCTTGCAGGCCTATAATAGAGATATTAGACCAGTAAACCTGCCCTAGAAAAACATAAACCATAATGACAGTGGCAGAGTGGAAACATGGACGACATAGGAATCTTAAGACTTCCAGAAAAGACCATGTTAGTCATATCTTTGTTCCCTTTTCAGGCTCAAGATTGACATCCAATACTAGAATAGTTTCATCCTCCTTAATAGGGGCTACTCAGTTTCGATGAGGGTTGCACAGGGAGCCCTCATATGAACTGATTCTTCTCCAGGTGATATTTTAAGAGAGGTTTCAGGGACATTTAGGGTGATTGAGGACGAGGGGCGATACTCATGACTTGTAACAACTATGTTGCACTTGATGGGACCTCTTATCTTATATTTCTGATGTGGTTGATGCGGAGTAAATTGCCCTCTAACGAAGCCAAGGAAAGAAGTGAAAGCTGCATATGGATGTCCCAGCTGTTTTACTCAGCTGACTTCTGGAAAAAGTGAAGCAAATAAAAACTACTTCCAAAWCAAAGCCCCAAAGTTTCTGCTACAAAATTTGTGTTACACGACCTTGAGAACATTCAGCCAATAAAGTCATAAACAATCACACTACCTTAAGCATCAAACAGTAATCCTACAACAAACAACTGAACGTCTGCTTAATAAAGATGKTCTGAGAAATGAATGGCAAATGCATTCAGTCCCTCCTGCTTTATAAAATTAACCAACGCAAAAGACACTTCTCAACTACTAGAAATCTTTTAAGTCCTACAGAAAAATTGGTGGCGTGAAGATTTAAAAAAGATTAGATAAAACATGAAGAAAAATGCAAAAGAACATACTTGATTTCCCTCAGCTGCTCAAATAACTCCAGTGTGTATATGTTATTGTCGTCCACAAAGTACACGATGCCATCAAGCCGATGCTGCTCAATGTGTGCAAGAGCTACATTGCGTTGATGGGCACTCCGATTCTTTACACCGGTAGCATTCTTATCACAAACAAGATGCCTGTACATGACCCCTGTTTTCCTCAAAAGCTCGGCAGTTTCTATTGACTGATCTGGCATTTCCACTACAATCCACAGCAAAGGTGGTTGCACAAGCCTTAAGGTCTGAGCCAGTCTATTCAAGTACATGGCCTGAAATGGTTGGTTATAAGTTGGAGTCACAATGATCAAGAGCTTTCTGGTCACAAAATCCAGTGACCTAACTGTTGACAAGAAAGCAAAGGGACCTGTTCCAGTTGAATTCTTTTTAGATTCCATTTCCTCCAACTCCAAAGTCTCCTCCCTGTTTTCAGACCCATCGATCCTTATGGTCTCAATCAGCCTTCCCCGGTTCCCAACTTGGCTGAAATCCAATCGGGCGTTTGTGGGTATGTTCTTTACTTCAAATGCAAACTCCTGCCTCGTTTTGGGTTTATCATAGGCAAGGCTTGGAGAGAAATTCATTGTGCTAAAGGGTATAAATCCAATGAGAACACCCACAATGAAACAAAGAAGAAAATGAAGCAATGCCCTCTTCCATACCTGTACTTTCTTCTTAGCTAACCCCATATTAACAGAGATCCGCCAAGACAATAGGCGTTTAGTTAGCTGCAAGATCCACCAGATTCACCGTTGCTTCTCCGACATGATGGGGAAAAAAATCAAGAGAATCCCAGATAATTTCTCATAAGTTTCTCTTCCACACACAGCTTATATGTCATCGAATCTGATAGCATGATTTCAAACTCAAAACAGAAATGCCCAGATACCATGCTCCACAGAATGAGCTCGAGTTTATGAATTCAGAGACTTCTCTCACCATACATCATGGAAAGATTTTTGCACTCAGGAGCTCAATGTCTTCTCACTTCTTAACTGAAAACACCCACATGTATAACAAATGGGCTCCTGCCAATCTTTTAATACATTCGATCTGTTGCAGGGAACTGCCCATACTCGTGAATCGTGATGCGTATAGAAGCTTTCACACTACGGTTCATAAATGATGAAGTACATCTATTTTGAATAGTTTTGTCTTCCCGTTTCCTTTTAGATTTATGATCTTAATGAATGTCGGGACAATTGAACTACCGTTTTGGTAATGGAAAATCATTTTTTAAGTTATGCTTGTTTCTAGTTTCCCTTTCTTCTTTCTCTTGAAGTCTAAGGAATATGCGGGTTTGTTGAATATTGAGTCGTATACAAGCCATGGCTCTCACCAACCTCTAGGTGAGATTGACGTTCTAAGTAATCTGTAGAGGCCATTGTCACTAAGCGTTACATGACACTACCCTTTGTCTAAGCGTTACATGAAGCTGACCTCTTGTCGTGAGCTTGATAGAACCAACTGTTCAGTTTGGGCTGGGAAAATTAAAAATTATTTTTAAGAAATTTAGAATTTGTTTTTTATGTTTTTTTAAATAAAAATGAAATTATATTATTGATATAAATAATTTAGTAATGTGTATTTAGTTAAATTTAAATTTAAAATTAAAATTATATTATCAATATAAATAATTTAAGTAATTTACAATAGTATTTTAGTATGTATTTAGTTAAATTTTAAATCTAAATATTGTTTATGTTTATTTTGTAGTAATTTACAATAGTATTGTAGTATGTATTTAGTTAAATTTTAAATCTAAATATTGTTTATGTTTATTTTGTAGTCTTTTTGTTAATTTTTCTAGTCTCTTGATTTGGTTTATTTTTTGGAAAAAAAAATTCAAATTTTAAATCACTTCACTTTATTTATTTATTTTCATGATTTTAAACTAGTGTATAATTTGTTTAGACATTGTTGAAGTTTTGAATGTCATTATATATTTTGTGTCATCTACTCAAGTTTATGGGATTTATTATTTTTTTGAGTGTGAACTATCCTTTTTTTTGCTTATCTAGAGGAGTTATCATTTAAGGAGACTAAAGGAAAGGTTGTTGCATTATGAGGCATAAATATAATGCAGTGCCTAGTACCTAGTGGATGGGATAGGATCGTTCATGGAAATTGTGGGCCCAGTTTCTTTGAAGGTGATGTTTGGGTCTATTCAATGATCAACAATCTTTGAAGAGCTTTTCCACCAAGTTAGTGTACTATTTTCCCCCTCAATAAATTGTGAAATTATAGCCCTCAAGTAAGAAGTTGTGCGTGCCCATGCTCAAAACATCGTTTATAACAAAAAACTATATTTTCATAATCCAAATATT
The DNA here is from genome assembly GCA_009831015.1 of Picea engelmannii. NCBI lineage: Eukaryota > Viridiplantae > Streptophyta > Pinopsida > Pinales > Pinaceae > Picea > Picea engelmannii. Next base: position 831,634 of record ML777518.1, read on the forward strand.
GTATCCAGTGTTTATCTCCAATCTCTAACACAATTTGATCATAAAAGCCTTTACTTAAATCAACATAAATACACATTCAAGTATAAGCATTGGATCCTTATAAATGATCATAGTAATTCATATTACATAAAAAGAGGAGAAATGGTGGTACATAAATGTGTGTTACTCTTCCAATAATATCTCAAGCAAGTGGAGCTATGTAAAGACTTATATAGTACTTTGTGTGATTGAGTAAGTGTTGCTTGTTAGATAAAACCAAGTGAATATGCAATGATACTCAACCAAATTTTTCTAACAAAACCAAGTGAATATGCAATGATACTCAACCAAATTTTAGGTATGTTCAATTATGACTTATTTTTTTGTAGTATCATGCTTTAAGAATGAATATTAAAAAATCTAATCCATTTATAAAGGTTTTTTTGCTATATTGTACAATACAGGTTTTCTTCGATTTAAATATTAGGTTATATGGAATATTAATTCCATCAAAATTGTCCAAGACTTGCATCTTACCTCAACCCTTCATATAATGATGTGTCTTTTAAATGTCATGGACAATAACAAAAATAAAACCCTAATGAGTGACTTATAATTCTATAACTTTATCGATGAACAAAAGTACTCCAAACGAAGTTAAGATGCAAGTCATTCTCTCTACTCTTAGTTAAATCAGTCATGTATTTATATATTTAATTTTAAAAAGATCTTAGAGTTTCTAATTATTATGATGTAGCAAGCATGTCATAGCTAGCTTTACAACATTTCATGCAGAACCTTGAATATTAGGTCACCATTCAACACCAAGGAAACATTGGTGTTGGCTCTAGGGTTACGAATTATGTACATCGTCGTGCCCAACCATCTAATGTAACCATGAAAACTCCCACTCTTTTAGAAGGATAAATATAACACGTGCTTTGAGAAGAATTAAACCCTGCAAGGAGTGGATATCATTGCTTTGAGGGGAATTAAACCCTACAAGGAGTGAATATCAATGTTAATTGGTGAAGCCATGAGCTTTGAATGGTGTAAAAAACATAATATTTACCGTGCCCTTACAATTATAAATAACAGGGAATCTGATTTTCAGTAATATTAAAGATAGTGGGTGTGAGATTTAGAGTATCTTAGTTTGTTTTGAAAAGAAGAGCAATAAACATTCTATAGTTTTGTTTTTTTATGGTTTACTATTTTCAAAATCTGGTTAGACAACTTTTGTTGAAAATTGCAATTTTAGACGGATGGAATTGGTGTTTTTAATGTAGAAATTGATCCAACCCTCTCAAATACCCCTAGTGCAACTAGATTGTGCAATGTTAACATTTGATATTTACAATTCCATCGAACCAAAATTATTCTTGTCGAATTTCAAGCCAAAAGTGTCTATTTATGTTCTCATTATTTTAAGTCACTAAAAAATAACCAATTCTAAAACATTTAAATTGAAACCTTTTTAAAAAGGTATAAGATTTTTTATATAATTATATCATAAATATTTTGTCATAGGAATACTAACCTTTTTGTGAATACTATCTAGGTTGAAACCACCTTTTGGTCCTAGAGTAAGACCTAAAATAACTTTTGATTGGCTAAGAGCTAGTCTTCTTCGGACATAAGGAAACAAGTTAACGGTCCATGACCTAGAGGCATATGGCAAGAGTGGAAATATACCCCCTTATGAACCATCAACAAGTTATTTCAGGTGGCATGTTTTTCCTTAAATAACAATGATGAGTCATTTTGCATTCGTGAATAATAGCCAATGATAATTGTCCTCACTATCATTTAACCACTAAGTTATAATAGATTTTTCCACCTCAAAAAAAGTACTAAATTAAATTCATTTTTATACATATGTAATTTTTTTATTAATTTTATTTTAACTAGGTTTTAATATATCTACTTCCTTTTGAACCAAGGAATAGCGTAAAGCCTTATACCACAACGGCTAGGGTTCTCCCTAGTCGTTCTGTAGCTATCGAACAGAGGAAAACCTCGTTGCAAGTTGTAGCATCCCCAGCCCCAAGCTGGCCATGCCACACAAACGATTTTCCTCTCTAATACCATTAAATAATAAAATGCTCTGCATCTAAACAGATTTATGCAATCTAACAACACAAAATGAAAGTATATATATATATATATATATATATATATATATATATATATAACAGTAGTTTCATAACATAATTATTATAAAATACATACAATAAATAGCATGTAAAAACACATAAGAACACTTATCTTTTATATAAATCACCAACTGCATTCAAACCTCAAACATTCCTCCCAGCCATAGACTTTGTTGCTCATAAACTCTTAGCAACAGATCACCCCCGAGTTGGGGCTAGAAACTCCACCAGGGAAGGCTTCCTAAGCTAGACTAAGGCCTAACCAACACTATAAAACTCAGGTTGAAGTGCCAATTGTTGCAACTAGCCTACATCCTCTCATTTCCCACAGTCTGTCCCACCCCAGGAAGTGTGCCTCTTCTCTTCTCAACAGTCCTTCAACTGCCCCACTTCCCTTCCAAGGCTTCAGCAACAGGCTGGACAAAAAGTCTCAACGCTCTGTAGCCATTTCCCAGTGCACAGGGAAAGTAATTCCCAACAGTTCTCTCACCTAGAGAAAATGCTCAGAGGCCTGAAAATCTGCTTCTTCAGTCCAACACCCACATGCCTGACAACCTGCTTCTTCAACCCAAACCCCCAAGGAATTACTGGGTATAATCAACTCCCAAAAACTCTCTGGTACAAGTACGGTTATGGATGGCAAGAGTTGAGTGAACGATTGGTAAGAATGGAAAGAATGATGGAAATTACACTAACTTCCCACAATATACTTGCATGCCTTTAACTTGACACTTGTCACCTTATGAACTAGCTTTGACTCCACTTGGTGACTCGTTCCCAACCTTTAGGAACTTAGGATAAATAAATATCATATACTTTGGTATGCAGCAGTGATGTATTTTTATTAATATTTGCATGTGATTACATATTACAATGATAGACTCACTGGCCTTTTAGCATATAGCTCTCCAGTCTAATAACCACACAGGCACTCTAGCCTCAAAATACATATACAAAGGCACTCTGGCCCAAAATATCCTGGCTCACCAGCCTATATGTATATTATAATTGGGATTTGTCCTAGTGGTATTACATTCCCCTCCCCCTTATTTATGCACTGTCCTCGATGCATTATATACACATGTACAAGAAAAATGCTTTAAAAATATTCAAAAATATGTGGGTACTCTTACCACATGGCATCCTCATGCTCCCAGGTTGTGTCTCCAGGATCGTAACAGGTCCACTAGACCTTTACCAGCTCGATTGCTCAATTCCAGAGCATTTTGACCTTCCATACCAATATGCACACCGGTTGAACTCAAAAGTCTCCTTCTTGATCCACCTGAATCACATTCCAATTAATTACATGATTAGCATCAGGCACATACTTTTTAAGCAAAGACACATGGAATACATTATGAATGCACATGGATGCATGTAGTACAAGAATGTATGCAACATGACCAATCCTCTCTAGGATTTCAAAGGGTCCACAATTTCTCTCTACCAGTTTTGTACAATTCACCAACTTTAGGGAACTTCCATTGGCCTTCACCTTTAAGAACACATGGTCACGCACTCTAAACTCTCTATGTGCTCTTCCTTTATCCGCATAGATTTTCTACCTGTCTTGGCCAACCTTTAAATTATGTTTAATTTTCACCATTTATTCTTCCATTTCCCTAAGTAACTCTAGCCCAACCATTGTTTTTTTTGTTGGGTTGTCTCAACTCACTGGCGTTTTGCACTTTCTACCGTATAGTGTCTCAAATGGGATCATCTTTAAAGATGCATGATACCCATTATTATAAGAAAACTCAACTAAGTGTAGATAATCTTCCCATTTTGATGGTTTATCCATCACATACATCCTCAACATATCGTCAATCACATGATTTACCTTCTTTGTTTACCCATTTGATTTGGGGCGATATGTTGTGCTGAAGTTCATATTTGTATCAAATCCTTTGAATAATCCCTTCCAAAAGTTTGATGTAAACTTGACATCTTTGTCAGAAACAATTTCCTTAGGCACACCATGTAGCCTAGCAATTTCTCTCATGTAAAAAATTGCAATGTTAGTTGTCTTGTGAGCTAACTTCACTGGAATAAAATGAGCAGTTTTGGTAAGCTTATCCACCACCACCATGATGGAATCATGTTGTTTGTTTGTCTTGGGTAGCTTGGTGATGAAATCAATTGTCTCCTCTTCTAATTTCTACTCAAGAATGGGTAATGGTTGTAGCAAACCAGCTAGGTGTATGTGTTTATCCTTTACCTTCTGACACTCAAGACATCTAGCTATATAATCAAACACCTTTTTCTTCATACCTAGCCAATAATATTGACTCTTGATAGTTGCAATTATCTTATGGTAACTTAGATGCCCAACATAAGGCATATTATGCATTTCTCTTAGCACCATATTTTTCAATTCTTGAAAATTAGGCACATAAACTCTACTCCTGTACATGAGGATTATATCCTCCCTTAGCTCATAATTTTCAATTTTCTGCTGCAAATTACCTTGCTGTAATTTTTCTTTCATCTCCATATAATGTTGATCTGATTTTGCAGCTTCCAAAATTCCATCTTTTAAATATGATATGTACATGTTAATAGTTGTAGCATGCATCTCATGCACTCTCCTGCTAAGTGCATCAACCACCTTGTTCTCTTTTCCTTTGATATGTTTTATATCAAAGTCATACTCACTAAGAAATTCCAACCATTTGATTTGCATAGCATTCAAAGTTGGTTGTCCAAATAAATATTTCAGATCACTATGGTATGTCCTCAGCTCAAATCTCTTTCCCATGAGATAACGTCTCCACATCTTTAAGGCGTGTACTATAGCTGCCAATTCCAAATCATGAGTGGCATGGTGTCTCTCATGTTCTTTCAATTTTCTTGACTCATAACATATCACATGCCCATTTTGGGAAAGGGCTCCTCCAAGCCCTTCTTTACATGCATCGGTGCACACAATGAAATATTCATTTGGATCAGTGATCCTCAAAATTGGTGCACTTGTCAACAAGTTCTTCAAGTGTTGGAAACTTCATTCACAACCGCAAGTCCACTCAAACTTCACACGCTTCTTTTGCAAAGAAGTGATTGGGTGTGCAATCTTGGAGAAACCTTCAATTAAACTTCTATAGTAACCTGCAAGTCCCATGAAAGATCTCACCTCTGAGACATTTCTTGGTGTTGGCCATACTTCAATGGCTCTTATCTTTTCCGGACTCACAACTATTCCTTCCTCTGAAATGATATGTCCCAAATATTATATCTGCCTCTGGTAGAATGAGAACTTGCTCAACTTTACATAAAGCTAATGCTCCCTTAATACTTGTAGCACCATCCTTAAGTGTTGTTCATGCTCTTCTTCAGACTTGGAGTAGATAAGAATGCCATCCAAGAAGACGATTACAAACTTATCCAAGTATTATTTGAATATACCATTCGTTAAACACATGAAGATAGTTGGTGCATTTGACAACCTAAATGGCACCACTGTGAACTCATAATGGCCATACCTTGTTCTCAAGGTTGTCTTGCTTATATCTTCTCCCTTAATTCTTACCAGATGATAGCATGATTTGAGGTCAATCTTGGAGAATATATTGGCATCTTTCAACTGATCAAAGAGATCATCAATCCTTGGCAAAGGATACTTGTTCTTCACAGTCACCTTATTTAACTGTCTAAATTCAATGCAAAGCCTCAATGTTCCATCCTTCTTCTTCACAAATAGTATTGGGGCACCCCAAGGAGACACACTTGGGCATATATACCCCTTCTTCAAAATCTCTTCAAGTTGCATTTGTAACTCCAACTCTGGTGTACTCATCCTATAAGGAGTCTTGGACACTAGGGATGCTCCAAGCATCAAATTAATGGAGAAATATATATCTCTCTTTGGTGGAAAACTTGGTATTTCTTTAAATACATCTTCAAACTCTTTTAGGACAACATAGTCTTCAATGTTTGACACGTTATCCTTAGTTTCCTCCATATGAGTTGCAAATATCTGGTGGCCTTTCCTGGAGCTTTTCTTCAACTACAAGGTTGAAACTTATCTTATAGCTATTTCCCTTGGAATGCCTTGAATTGTCTTCAAGTGCCCTTATTCATCCAAGCAAGTAAATGCCTTGTTGTAACAATCTAGGACAACATGATGCCTGTCCAACCAATCCATACCAATTAGGAAATCATATGAGCCTAAAGGTATGATATTCAAATATTCCTTTGTGCTCAATCCATTCTTGTCCATTGGACATTCCTTAACCAACTCATTAATTCTTCTTTTAGCTCCTGTAGCTAGCTAAACCAACCAAGATTTCCCAAGTTTGATTCTTGGCAAATGAGATATTTCCACCAACTTAGGATCTATATAACTATGACTAGCTCCTGAATCAATTAAAATAGCAATAGATTGATCATTAATCTTACCTTCCACTTCAATCATGTGGGATTGAAATTCAGTTTGCTTGTTGTCTAGGGATGCATAGATCCTTGGCATGCTTATGCCCACGTCCTCAACTATATCATCCTAATGTACATTGTGAACATACCTCACGTTTTCACCTCTATGAGGGCAATCTCTATACATGTGATCTCCCTCACAATCACATCATTTAATAGGTTATTGCCTTGGTCTTTGCCCCATTGTTTCTATCATTCTAGGTTCCTTGGAAGCTGGCTATCCCTGAGAATTATTTTTGAAGAATGGTGGCTTGGTCCCCTTCTTCCTCTGCTCCATAGTACTTTTATTCTTGTCTTCCCAAGCCTTTTGGAAAGTCGGTCTTCCTCTATGTTGATCATAGAGACACTTAGCTCTCCTTAATCTTTCATCCAAAGTCTTGGGATCATCATATTGTATCTTATCACTGAAAATTGATGGCAACCCACTCAGTTACCTTTGAATCTTGACATGTTCATCCTTGATGAAATCCACATATTTCAGTAGGTCTAAGAATCTCTTTCATACTCATCCATGGTCATACTTCCAAGCTTGAGTTTGAAAAACACTTTCATATTTATATCATAATAACGCTTGGTTAAGTACTTCTTTTGAAAATACCTTCTAAATTCTTTCCAAGTAACCTTCTTCTCATCAAGGTGTTGTACTTGCACAAACTGGTCCCACCACATTGATTCTTTCCCCTTCAGTTAGTAAATTGCAATTCTTTCTTCTGCTTGTGAGGAATAATCGTGCAACTGAAAATATGTCACCATTCCTAACAACCAAGTCTTTGCAACCTCATCTTTCTTGTGCTCGCCATCAAAGGTATGAGGTTTGATCTTATTCATTTATCCCTGTAGTTCATCTACCATAAACCTATTTTTATGATTCCTGATAGGAGATGGACTTGAACTTTTATGTGCCCTTCTAATTGAATGCCTTGGTGAGTGTTGGAGATGTCTATCAACACTTATGGATTCTCTTCTTTTATCATGAGATTTATGCCTCTTTGTCCTGCTTGAGTCTGCCCCCTTATCCACTTTCTTCTCTATTTTGTCAAGATTTGCAACAACTTGATATTGATGCCATATTGCTTCTCTTTAGATTTCATAAGCCTCTCATTATCATCTTTATAACTTTGAACATCTCTTTGTAGGCACTTGATAGTCTCCACCAAATTCATGCTCTCTTCCTTGCCTTCTCCATGCCCATTGGATTTTGTCCCTACATTACCCATACTGACAAACAACCTCATGACTTCATCTTCATGGTTGTAAGTTATTTGAGCATCTTCCATGTCTCTAATTCCTCTGTTGAATTCTGATTTTGTTCTACTTCTGTCCTTAGTTCTGCAAAATGTGCATGCAATAAGATTTGTTAGACAAATAATTCAACAAATCTATAAAATTGTGCACAATCCTGCCCCTTTAAGTACACCATAATTATTCTTTTTATTGCTTGTGAAGTGTGTTATCACATATTACTATATGGGGTGTTTCCCCCGTTGGATTTGGCCCTTGGGTGGCAGAATGCGAAGAAAAGAAGCTAAAAACCCACTAAATGTCGCTTATCCTAAGTTTTTATGCTTGAGCGCATGGTGCTAAGGGGCGCATAGATCTAGGTGGCTGAGATCTACACACTTAGATCTACAGCGTAGGATCCATATCGGACCCCCCACAACATTCTACCTTTAACAAGGGGAGGGGATCTGAGTTGGTGGTTTCTAAGCGTAGGCCCCCCACTAACATGGCACTTCTTTGTTAACTCAGACCCCCCGACCTTTCCCTCTTACCACTACCCCCCCTCCGAGTAGACCGCTTATCGCTCGCCCTTACCGCCTCCCGCTCTCCCGACACATGTCTCCCACTCAATCTCCCCCCCTCTGTATGCCACATCTCCCACTCCCGCTCCCCCTCTCACCTCCCGACACCTGTTCCACTTCTCTCCATGTCACCTATGTCATGTCATTGTGTCCCCCTCAACCAATCACACGCCACAGCAACCTCCCCTTTGCCTCCATGTCCTCTCCCTGTGCTACGTCACCCCGCACCTTTACAACTTAGCGTCCATGCATACCCAGTAGTCTGTTGGTCGTGCCCATCACCTCATCCTCATCAACTCCATCCACGTTCGTTAGCCGGGTCCCTCTGCAAAGGTCCAACGAAGCAGCAGACGACCAAGGAGAGGTTTCCACGTCTCCCAGGTGCCAAGTTTGACTTGGGTCGTCCTGATCCCCATGAAGCAGTTATGAAGCAAGGGAGGTGGTTGGAGCATCGTCTCCCCCATGAATGAAAATTCAGAACCATCTGACTGTGAAGGCAGACTGTCCGCTCAGGTTTTCTGATATCGCATGCATAGAGACATTGCCTGCACAATCTGACAGAGCAGAGACTCAGAGGGACTGGCAAAGTCAAGATCACGCCTGACAGAGGAAGGCGTGCATAGAGGAGACTGCAGGTGCAGTCTGACTAAGAAGACGTAGCGCCATGGAAGCTCAAGCACGCCTCTGCTAAGAATGGAGAAATTTTTGAGTATATAGATAGAGTTTTGTGATTTTGTAATGGTATTTGGTTGAGCAGAGCTCCCAATCTGTAATTTTGTTCTGCCAGAGTTGTTCTCTGGTTATGTAATCGACTTGAGACTTTCATGTTAATAGAAGACAACTTCCCCTCTTTCCATTTTGTCTGTAAAAGCTGTTTAAAACACTCGGGCATGGATGATCCAGTCGAGGATCGTTATACTGCTATAATGGAGGTTTGATTATAGCGGTATCGTGGTCAGTTTTATTCATTTCCCTGTGTATATGTTTCCTTCTCACATTGAATGGCTCGAGCATGGAGGATCCAGTTGAACTGTTGCAGTTGCAGGATGATGGAGGTTTGATCATACTGCAGCTGCGACTGTGTCCCTTGCAGACATATTTTGGTGTCTGAATTTGAGCTCAAGAATGATCTTGAGCTTGGGTTTTCTTCTATGAGTTGTTGGAAGGCCTAATGCCCAGAGCAACCTCCTTCACCCTTCTCTTAATTCTTCCATATACTCTCGCTTTAACTCAATTTCTTGACTGAAGTTAATGTGGCCCTCACTTCCCTGCATGTTTCATGTCCAGTTCTGTGTTTTTCATGTTGTTGAGTTTTGGCCATCGACCATCCACATTCAAACCAACATCCAACCTATGACATAAATAACTGATGGGTACTGGGCTTACCTCTGCTGCAATCCAGAGGTGACTTCTGGTGCTAACATTTCTGGTGCCATTGTCGGGGATGAATTGAAGATTTTCCCTGGGATTGAACGACAAAGCTTACTGGTTCTGAAGGTGCATCAGAACTTAGTACATCAAGATTGCAACTGTGCACCTGGCAACTCCACTGAGGCAACTCCACTGTCTTAACTCCACTATTTCATTGTGGCTCCTTCTGGCTACACCTGGTAGCCCTTGGGAGAACACAACGATCAGATCTAGTCTTTGATGGTGAACCTTACCGGGCACACTCTTACTACACATCATTCACCTGGAAACTCCATGGTTGAAGGATCGATTGGCAACTCCACTGGTCTGAAATAGACAGGATTTTGGCTCGAAGGTTTGCCCCTTTTGATTTTTCTGTTGTTCCTGATTTTCCAAATGACGTCCCTACTCCAAATGAATGGAATGGTTATTTGCCTATATTTAGAGAGTGTAAAGAGGACAACCCTGCTCAGAATCTCAGTGAGTTTCACGAACTCATGCACCAGTGGGAGATACATCATGAGGACGTATTAATGAAGGTGTTCATGTTCTCTTTAGCAGGGGATGCTCGTGAGTGGTATCATTCTTTACCCCCTGCCAACATTTCTTCACTGGGAGAATTTCATGCAGCTTCCAATGTTCATTATCAGAATTTTTATCCCTCTGAGTTAATTTGTCATAGCTATTGTGAGGGATACAATGATTGTATTCAAGATATAGTTGCTTCCTACGCAGGTTGTGAGGATGAGCCTGATGACTTGGATTAGAAATCAGTTCTTTCTCTTCCCTGTTCGCCTGCATCAGAGGAAAGTTGTAAGGATGAGGACCAGGAGGAATAACATGCTCTGAGTGAGTTGGTGGAGCTAGTAAAATCTCTTTCTGTAGAGATAGAGGAATTGAAGGCAGATCAGGACTGTTGCCTTTTTGGGGAAGAGCAACAGATCTATGCACCATATTTTGACGACTCAGGAAGCAACCAGCCTGTGTATGACAACTATGAATCAACTTTTGAGCTAGATATGTAGAATTTCCAGGAACATACAAGAGAGCCTTGTACTCTATTCATTAAAGAAAATTATCATGAGGAAAGCAGCCATCCCGAGCCTGCAGAAGACCAAGAGAATAACTTTCCCTTGGGTCATTTTTATGATGATTATGACTCTGATCCTTGGGAGAGCCAAGGAGGAGAGGAGCAGCATAAGGGGCAATTTATCTCCTATCCAGAGCCTATAGGTGAGTAGTCATCGCCTGAGATCAGTCAGCCTGCATCAACTCCTCATCCACCTATGCCTACCAGTGATATTCAACCCTGTGTGAGCAATTGTGGAGCAGAGCAGGCTTTCTGCTATAAACTTTTTGGAGTTTGCCACTCATTCTATGAGCCCGTCAACGAGTACTTGGAGTGGCATTTTCTTCATAGCTTGGAGCCACCCAACTTTATCTCAATTTTAGCCTTGGGAGAGAAGCTAAAGGATGTAATCGTTCTGCTGTCACGATTGCATCATCTGTTATTCATCACTGACAGAGTAAGAGAACTTCTAGTCAGGAAGTTACTTGAATGGCTATGGTGGAAATTTTCTTTCACCTAGCACCATGTAAAAATCAATTAGTTTAGGACTGTATATAAATAAGCTCCTATGGATCCCATGTGTGTTTATTTTCATTTTTTATTTATTGGCATGTATTCCTCAACAGGGTGTTTTGAGCTTGACTCCATAACCCAATGCAAAAGGTGACTGGAACTACGAAAGAGATCGTAGAGCCTCGCAAGAAGGAATCTATCCCCCATGGAGCCTAATGTTATCACATATTAATGTATGGGGTGTTTTCCCTATTGGATTTGGCCCTTGGGTGGCAGAATGCAAAGAAAAGGGGCTAAAAACCCACTAAATGCCGCTTATCCTAAGTTTTTATGTTTGGGCGCGTGGTGCTAAGGGGCGCGTAGATATGGGAAGTTGAGATCTGCGCACTCATATCTATGGCACAGGATCCATATCAGACCCCCCCCCCTA